>WSYH01009427.1:0-25966 GCA_036426205.1 Ascaphus truei | reverse complement strand
TCGACTCCATCTTTAAGGGCTCCACTCAGGCAGGGGCACATTAGCATGGTGACCTCCATTCCTGGCAAATTCCAGGGCTCATACACATCAGGGTGTAACCCCTGGCAGTCTCTCTCATCCTCGGGGATGGAACACTCCATTTCTGTAACAGACTCCTTTTCCGCTGGCGGTTTGGGTTGCAGGAACTGCGCCGCGCAGTCAGGGCACTTAGGCCCTTGGGTCAGCTCACCAACGGCACACTCACAGTCATGCAGACGGCCGTGCAAGCATTCTTCCCCGTCTACTACGGTCATCGTGAGGGCGACGGCTAACTCAGTGGACCCGTCTGCCCAGCCACCCGTCGCTTTCCAGTCTCTTAATGCACACGGGCACACCACCATGGACAAGTCTAAATGGGGGGCCCGTATGATCCTATACAGCCAAGGGTGTTTTTCTTGGCATCCCTTGCTTTCCAGAGGGGGAACAGAAATTTCTGATTTCTGCTCAAGACACTCCCTCCCCCTGGTGGACTCTAGAGGAGGGGCAGCACAGTCCTTTGGGGAATGTTGCAAACTCGGTACTGAGTCACTCACAGTGTGGGGGCGGGGCTCGGGTTTTCCCGCCTGTCCTGGAGAACTGTTGGCAACATTTTCCCGCGCGGCCGGGAACTTAGCACGTGGCTTTCTCCGCCTTGAGGGCTTCCCCATGGCGAAACAAAAATAGGACACAAATTTAGAAAAACATGTACAGGGCACCCCAGGTCTGATATCTCAGCAGCGCCTCCAAATGTAACCCTTTTTGTGAACCGGCCGACCCACCCAATCTCACATTGGCCCCTCGTGGTCTAACCGGTCCCTTTCCCTGCAACACACCTGCTCCTAAAGGGTTACTGGTACTGCCTAACACCTGTGGCTCCAGGAGATCTGAGCCTCCGCTAGCTGGGAGCCTGGGGAAACCCTTACCATTACCTGATGCAGCGCCTCCACTTACCCAGGATCCCCCGTTAGGAAAGATAGCCCTGGGTAAGAAATACAATAACACACGTAGATGATAAACCAAACTAACACTTTACTTAACACACACACATAACCTCATTACATAACATAACATAACATAACATGACATCACCTGATGCTCTACCCGCATCACCTCAGCCCAATGTCTGGTGTTCCCCACCCAGTGTCCTGTGATCCCCCACACCCAATGTCCCGCAATCCTGCGAAAGGTCGTGGGTGACTGCGCAGTCACTATATTAAGCTAGGGCCCAGTTGGTGCACTTAGAATACTTGAGATAACTTCCGAGCACTCCGATGCTCGGGACCGCAACTCTCTTCTCAAAGGGTCAGACGTCCGTCTGATCCTTTCCAGGTACTCTGCCGGTGGACCCCAACGAGGGTCCCACCGCTCCACGGGAACTCCAACCGGATCACGGCAACACCAACCGCATGGGAACAGCAACCGCAGCTATTCGCTTTCTATCACAACTACTTCTAGAGTGACAGCAACCCTAACCTAGGACCTGTCCCTGAGAAACCGCAACCTGGGGTGGCTTGGGGAAAACTCCTAGGGCCTGTGGACAATAACCTGCCCCCCTTCCCCTAGCTACCCAGTCCTGTCTGTATCTAACAACGAGCTATTAACTAGCTACTCCTAAGCACCTGCAGCTGACACACCGCTCACACTGTCAGCCTGCAGGGATCCACACACGCTTCACACACACTGCACGCACTGCGCCCAGCACATGCAGCGACAACACACACAGACAGCTGCAATCACACACAGCCGCCTGGATCCCGCAGCAAATCCACTGCTCTCACACTGTGCCTCTTTGCCAGTGCCCACAGCCCTATCCGCTGTGGCACTGCCAAACCTGCACCTTCCACACCCAAGGGTCACCTCCCTAGCTAAGGCGTCCCTCTTCAGTTACCCCCTGCCCTTACCGGGAATTGGGGCCTGCCTGGGAATCTAGGGAGAACCCTTACCTCGGTACAGGAGCCACGCGCTCCCTGCACCCTTCCTACTCCTTCCTACTCCTCGTGCAGACTGATGCAGCAAAGCCCGGGAAATGTATCTATCTTCCCGGGCTGAGCTTCCTCCAGCCCTATTGGCCGCAAGGGAGCACCTGACCTCTGTCTCCTCATGCCTACCCTCGCGCGATCTCTCCCTAGCTCTGGGGATCCTACCTGCGCATGCGCGACCTGTTTGAAGCCTTCCCTGCGCTGGCCACCTACTGCGCATGCGTGAACTAACGCGCAATGGCGGCGCCCTCTCCTTAAGCCGCCCAGCCGGTGGCAACGCGATCGCGGCCTTAGCGACGGCCCGATCGCGTCCCCGGCAACCGGCCTGCGCCGCATAGTCCCGCTCTGCTCCCTGCACTGGCCCCCACACTCGCGAAGTGCCGGCGGGTCCGTCGCAGCCTCCGGCGGCACCCGCTACCGCACGGCACTCGCGGAGGGGGGCCAGAAAGTGAAAATATACCTCGGGGCTACATATGTATGTATGTATAGTATGTGAAAGAGTTTGTGAACCCCTTAGGATTTTCACATATTTCAAACCTAAAATGTTTTTAGATTTTAATCTAAGTCCTAATAAGAGATAAAGATAACCTATTCAAACAAATGACACATGAACATGATACTTTTTCAACATGTATTTATCCACAAAGGCCTAAACATTCAAAATCCATGTGTGAAAAAGTATGTGAACCTATAGATTTAGTACCCCTTGAGCAGCAATAACTTCAACTAAGTATTTCCTGTAACTGCTGGTCAGTCTCTCACATCACTTTTGAGGAGTTTGGGCCCATTCTTCCTTACAGAACTGCTTCAACACAGTGATATTTGAAGGCTTCCTTGCATGGACAGCTCACATCATGTCCTGCCACAACATTTCAAAGGGGTTTAGGTCTGGATTTTGACCAGGTAACTAAAACGCTGAATTTCTTCTTCTGCAGCCATTCTTTTGTAGATCTGCTTGTATGTTCAGGATCATTATCTTGCTGCATGGCCCACTTTCACTTCAGCTCACAGACAGCCTGACATTCTACTCTAATATCTTCTAACACAATGCTGAATTCATGGTTGTGTTAATTATGGAAGCCATCCAGGTCCTGAGGCTGCAAAACATCACTGTAAGGTCTGGGGGAACACCTCTCTCTAAAGGGGTTTCCTCCGCGACTTCACTTACCCCTGCTCCCGTTCTGCATTCGCGCTGCCGCGGGCGGGATCTCCCTTCTCCTCCACTTCCAGTGGCGGCTACTGATCTTGCGCATGCGCGCGCACGGCCGAGGATTTTTACGTCCTCCCTCAGGGGGAACTCCCGCCCCCAGCTGAGGCCGCGCGCGCCTCTCCCGCGTGGCGCACACGCCTGATGCGCGTGCACCGCTCACAAGCTGCACATCTAGTACAGCTGTGGTAAGTCTCCCTACCAATCCCTATCTTCCCTGGGGCCGCTCCCTCGTTACTCCCCCTCTTCCTATTAGTCCTTCCTCCTACTTATACCTTGCTCAGCCATTCATTCTTTGGCTGAGCATAGCTTTGTATGACCTGTGTTAACCACGGTCGTGCCTGCCTCAGTTCCTGTCTCTTTGTCTCCTTAGTGATCCCTTGCGTACCGAACCGGCCTGGCTGTGGATCCGCTCTGGTCTTCTACCCCTGGTTTGTATCCTGACCTCCTGGACTCCCTGACCCCTTCACCTCGGTTTGCGGATTCCGACCTACCTCCCGGCCCTGGACCCCAGGCTCTCGGTACCACCTATCTTCTGGAATCTCCCTTCTCATCTGGCGAGTATCTTACTTTATCTTATACTCCTATATGGTTCCAGACGCCTATTTTCCACTTTCCAGGCATGTCCCCGTAGCTGTGGGTGCAGTTTGTTACCCATCTCACCTCAGTTTCTGGGTCCCTCCTTGTCTGTGGTGAGCACAGCATAACATTATGCTGAGCCCCACAGACATGGACCCCGAAGAGGTTGAGCAACCAAGCCTCATGCAGCGACTTCTCCAGCTAGAGGCGCAGCTTGCCTCCATGACGCAGGAGCTCACTAGACTCTCCTCATTGCAGCCTTCCCCAGGCTCCTCGGCCATGGCAGCTGCGGTGTTTCCCTCCCTGGGTCTTCCCGTGGCTGTAGATCCTCGTCTCCCGGCTCCCAACCGCTATGCAGGGGATCCCCATGAGTGCAGAGGGTTTCTTAATCAGTGCGAGATGCAATTTGAATGATCTCCTTTGCGCTTCCCCACTGCTCGTTCAAAGGTGGCCTTTATTATGTCTCTCTTGAACGGAAAGGCCCTAGCCTGGGCATCCCCCATCTGGGAGCGGGAGCCTGCCATAACGCATGACTATTCTCGCTTTCTTCGAGAATTCAGGCAAGTATTTGATATGCCTGGTCGTCAAATTACGGCAGATTCTTCTCTCTTCCATATTTCCCAGGGTACTCGTCCTGTCGCAGAGTATGCTTTGGACTTCCGGACCATCGCGGCGGAGACCTCCTGGAATAGCCACCCTGAGCAGTCATCTCTCCTATCCTGGTGTCCAAAATAGCCTGATGAAGCACAACACTGTGTGAAACGCGTTGCGAAAGCCCTACGGTGCAGTTAGAAGTCAGCCCACTGGTGTACCAAGCCCCAGCTGTCCCACTAACAACCAGAGACTCTTCGGCACGCCGGAGTGAGTTTCTCTGGGGAACCGGCGTTTGAGGCGGGCTACTATTCACGGGTCCTGCGAGAAGCCGCAACCCGGAAGTAAGAACAACGTGGTGCCGAGCCAGGCAGCCCCAGCGCGCGGGTCTACCTCGTAAGCCTCTGCACCATCTCTCTATGCCCAGGACACCACCAGGACTGTTTCCTCTGCACCTTTCTACTGGATGTACTTACCCTTATATGTAAGTTTTTACTGTTATTATTATTAACTTGTTTTAATTAAATCTTGACCCTCGGTGCGCTTTTGTGTTTTATTCCCTTCTGGAATGATGGCTCACTGTCAGCAGCCTTTTGGCAGGGTCTGTCGGATGACATCAAGGACCAGCTGGCCACTATGGAGAGACCCACCAGATTGGAGGATCTCATTGCGGTCTGCATCCGCGTGGACCAGCGGCTACGAGAGAGGAGACTTGAACGCGCTCCTCCTCGTACCAATTCCTCCCGATCTTCCAGCCGCAGTCTCGTCCATCACGTCCCCCAACCCATGGATGAGCCCGAACCGATGCAGCTCGGAGGTCATCGTCTATCCGCGTCTGAGAGATAGCGCCAACGAGATGGTGGACTGTGCCATTACTGCGGTCATCCCGGTCATCTGCTGGTAAGCTGTCCTCTGCGACCGGGAAACGCCAGAACCCAATAAGGTATGAGAGGGTCTCATTGGGTATAATCTCTTCTCCTCTTTCTTCTTCTAAAGTACTTCCCAATCGTATAATGCTGCCTATTTCTCTGGCCTGGAATAACTCCCTGATCCTTGCCTCTGCATTTATAGATTCTGGGTCTCAGGGGAACTTTATTGATCAGAGTTTTGCCTATAGGAATGGGATTCCCTTTCGATCTAAGGCTGTTCCAGTTGGTCTGGAGGCCATAGACGGGCGTCCACTCCAACCAGCCTTTATTTCTCTGGAGACTTGTTCTCTATCCCTCTCCACGGAGGACGGTCACCAAGAGAAGATTATCTTGGACGTGATCCATACTCCATCGGTAGATGTAATTTTGGACTCCCCTGGCTGCAACTTCATAACCCACATTTAGATTGGGTTGGTAAGGAGCCCATACGATGGAGCCCCCAGTGCCTTAAGACCTGTCTTCCCCCCAAACGGACGTTAGCCAGAGTGGAAGTACCCGCAGAGTATAAAACTTCCCTTCCAACGGTCTACTGGGACCTGGCGGACGTTCTGAAGTATTACCTCCCTATAGAGACTTTGACTGTCCTATTGAGCTTCTTCCCGGTGCTACCTTACCCAAGAGCCGTTCTTACCCCCTATCCATACCTGAGACCAAGGCCATGACCGAGTATATCCAGGATAATTTGAGGAAGGGTTTCATCCGCAATTCTTCATCTCCAGCTGGAGCTGGATTTTTTTTTGTTAAGAAAAAGGATGGTTCCTTTCCCCTTGCGCCCCTGTATTGACTACAGAGGTCTTAACAAAATTACGATCAAGAACCGTTACCCCCTGCCACTTATTTCCGAACTCTTCGATCGTTTACAGGGGGCAACAATTTTTTCCAAACTTGATCTCCGCGGAGCCTATAACCTTGTTCGCATCCGTCAGGGCGACGAATGGAAGACCACCTTTAACACCCGGCCGGTGCAATGCCCCAGCGGTCTTCCAGGAGTTTGTCAAAGAGATCTTCCGTGATCTCCTCGACAGCTTCATTATCGTATACCGTGACGATATCCTTATTTTTTCCAAATCCCTCTCTGACCACATTCAACACACCAAGATAGTCCTGTCCCGCCTTCGTGAGAACAATCTCTATGCTAAACTAGAGAAATGTTCTTTTCATCTTTCTTCCATTCCCTTTCTTGGATATATAATTTCTAGCACTGGCTTCTCTATGGACCCAGTCAAACTCAAGGCTGTCTTAGAATGGCCACAACCCACTTCCCTGAAAGCCATACAGCGATTCTTGGGATTTGCGAATTACTATCGTAAATTCATCAATAATTTTTCTTCTACCGTGGCCCCCATTACTGCCCTCACCAAAAAGGGAGCTAACACAGCAGTCTTGTCTCCTGTAGCTCTCCAAGCTTTCGACTCCCTCAAAAAATCTTTTGCTTCTGCTCCTATTTTGCGTCACCCTGATCCCAGGCTCCCCTTTACCCTAGAGGTAGACACATCCGACGTCGGTGCTGGCCCCATTCTCTCTCAGAGACAGTCCGCACAGGCCAAACTTCATCCCTGTGGGTTCTTTTAAAAAAAAAAATTCTTCGGCAGAACGTAACTATGACTTCGGAAACAGAGAGCTCTTGGCTATTAAACTCACCCTTCAGGAATGGAAACATCTTCTGGAGGGAACGGAGACCCCCATTTCGATCTTTACTGATCATAAAAACTTACTTTACATTGAGAGTGCACGTCGCATTGGGGCGCGTCAGGCTCGATGGTCTCTTTTTTTTCCGAGATTTAATTATCTCATATCTTGCATTCCTGGTTCAAAGAATCAAAAGGCTGACGCACTTTCACGTCAATTCCTGTTTGAGGATAATTCCGAGGTTATCTCCGAAACAATATTACCCTCCAAATATATTGTTTCGGCCAACTCTTTTGATATCCTGGATCAGGTCATGGCAGCACAGTCTAATCTCCCGAGGGGCCTTAAGGTGCCGGTCGTCCATCTGTATGCAGCTCCACGCTTCCTTAAGAAGATTCTTAAGTGGGGTCATTCTTCTAGGTCAGCCAGTCATCCAGGCATTAGCAGGACTTCTGACCTCATTGGTCGTACCTTTTGATGGCCAACCATGTTGCAGGACATTTCAGAGTATGTAAAAACTTGTCCATTCTGCGCCCAGGTTAAGACCGCTCGTATAAAGCCGTACGGCCTTCTACAAACCCTCCCTATACCAGAACGCCCATGGAGTCATCTGTCCATGGACTTTGTGGTGGAACTTCCAACCTCTAAAGGGATGAACACTATTTTGGTTGTCGTGGATCGTTTTATCAAACAGGCCCATTTCATTCCTCTCAAAGGCCTTCCCAATTCCCCTACCCTGGCAGACATTTTTGTTAAGGAAATATTCCGCATTCACGGAGTTCCCCTTTCCATCGTATCCGATCGAGGTACACAATCTGTCTCAAAATTTTGGCGAGCTTTCGCTCGCAGGATGGATATCACCCTCCATTTTTCGTCCGGGTATCATCCCCAAACTAATGGGCAAACCGAGAGAACGTACCAAACTCTGGAGCAATACCTCCGATGCTTCATCGCAGACAGCCAAGACAATTGGGTAGATTTACTTCCGTGGGCAGAGTTCTCCCATAACTCGTTAAAGAACAGCTCCACGTTGAAATCCCCTTTTTTCATTAATTATGGTTTTCACCCGGGTCAGCTGCCCATCACCTCCGTTCCTTCCGGGGTTCCAGCGACCGATG
Source organism: Ascaphus truei (assembly GCA_036426205.1). Classification (NCBI taxonomy): domain Eukaryota; kingdom Metazoa; phylum Chordata; class Amphibia; order Anura; family Ascaphidae; genus Ascaphus; species Ascaphus truei. Next base: position 17,916 of record WSYH01009427.1, on the reverse strand, counting down.
ACCGAATCAAGGATCTTCAGGAATCCTGGAAAAGGATCCAAGAGGCTTTGAGAAACGCAACCCATAGACAGAAGGCACAGGCAGATCGTCGTCAGGCACCAGTTTTCAGACCAGGGGATAAGGTCTGGCTCTCCTCCAAGAACATTAGACTGAAGACTCCAAGCCACAAACAGGCTCCCAGGTTCTTGGGTCCATTCTCAGTAATAGAACGGATCAATCCTGTGGCATATCATCTGGAACTTCCTCCATCCATGATGATACCCTCTGTGCTCCACGTGTCACTGCTGAAACCTGTGTCCCAGAGTCCACGGTTCCATAGGACACCAATTGACCCTAAACCAGTCATAGTTCAGGGGCAGGAAGAGTTGTTCGGACGAGGGGTTCAGTACAATACCTGGTTCACTGGAAGGGCTTTGGCCCAGAAGAAAGATCTTGGGTATCCTATCATCAAATACATGCCCCCAGACTGCTGAGACTCTTTCACTCCAAATTTCCTCAAAAGCCATATTGGAGTCGTCCTGAGGCCGCTCCTCAAGGGGGGGGGGTACTGTAAGATCCGGGGGAACATCTCTCTCTAAAGGGGTTTCCTCTGTGACTTCACTTACCCCCGCTCCCGTTCTGCCTTCGCGCCGCCACGGGAAGCGGAGAAGGGAGATCCCGCCCGCGGCGGCTAATGATCTCGCGCACGGCGAGGATTTTTAAGTCCTCCCTCAGGGGGAACTCCCACCCCCAGCTGAGGCCGTGTGCACCTCTCCCGCGCGGCGCACACGCCTGATGCGTGTGCACCGCTCACAAGCTGCACATCTAGTACAGCTGTGGTAAGTCTCCCTACCAATCCCTATCTTCCCTGGGGCCTCTCCCTCATTACTCCCCCTCTCCCTATTGGTCCTTCCTCCTACTTATACCTTGCTCAGCCATCTTTGGCCTGAGCATAAGCTTGTATGACCGTGTTAACCACGGTCGTGCCTGCCCCAGTTCTTGTCTCTTTGTCTCTTTAGTGATCCCTTGCGTACCGAACCGGCCTGGCTGTGGATCCGCTCTGGTCTTCTACCCTGGTTTGCATCCTGACTCCTGGATCCCTGACCCTTCACCTCGGTTTGCGGATTCCGACCTACCTCCGGCCCTGGACCCCAGGCTCTCGGTACCAGCTATCTTCTGGAATCTCCCTTCTCGTCTGGCTAGTATCTTACATTTATCTTGTACTCCCAGACAGTACCAGCTATTTTCCACTTTCCAGGCGTGTCCCCGTAGCTGTGGGTGCAGTTTGTTACCCATCTCACCTCAGTTTCGGGGTCCCTCCTTGTCCGTGGTGAGCACAGCGTAACAATCACACTCCCAGCACCATGCTTGACGGTTGGGATGAGGTTCTTCTTTTTGAATGTAGTTTTGGCTTTTGCCAAACATAACATTTCCCATTGAGGCCCAAAACTTCTACCTTGAACTCGTTTGTTCACAAAACATTGTTCCAGAAGTCTTGTTGATCATCTATGTGCTCTTCGGCGAACTTCAGATGGTGGCAATGTTATTTTTAGAGAGCAGTGGTTTCCTCCTGACTATCCTTCCATGAACTAAAGAGAAGCAACGCATCTACTCATTAGTAGATTAGAGGGGTATACTTAGCTGCCGATGAGCTGAGTCCAGGGAGATCCAAGGGTCCCAGCCAGATATGCAGAAGAGGAGGTACGCACATGGACTTAAGCATGAATGAATTTAATGTCCCATATAACCGACGTTTCGGCAGTAAGATGCTGCCTTTTTCAAGGTGAGGGCTACCTTCAAAAAGGCAGCATCTTACAGCCAAAAAGTCGGTTATATGGCATATTAAATTCATTCATGCTTAAGTCTGTGTGCCTGCCTCCTTTTTTTATCCTTCCATGAACACCATTCTTGTTAAGACTTTTTCTGATAGTTGAGTCATGAACACTCACATTAGCCAAGGTGAAAGTGACCTGTAGATCTTTGGAAGTTACTCTGGGATTCTTTGTGACTTCCTGGATAATTTACTGTTTTTTTTTCTTGGGAAGATTTTGGTTGGACGATCACTCCTGGGTAGAGTGACTATGTTGTTGAACTTTCTTCATTTGTCTGACAGTGGATTGGTGGAGCCCCAAATCCTTAAAAATGGTCCTCATAGATTTATTTTGATCATGGCATGGCGTACATTATGTCCACACACCTGTATGGTGAAGACCAAAAATCACAAAATGTCTGATCTTTATATAGGCTGGGGCCTCCCAAACTTACACCTGAAGATGTAAAGATGAACTATTTAAATACCTTATTCTACTTATCCACTTTAATTTAGCTAATAAAACAAGAGTTTCACTTACTTTTTCATATACCCTGACTCTTAATTTCACATCGTTAGTCTAATTCAAACTTCATTTTGTTTAAAAAAAAACAAAAACAAACAAACATGGAATTATTTATTATACTGTATAAACCCTATTGGATATTTAAGAAAGACTGGTTTTGATTCAAGAAGGTTATCATGGAAAAACTGGAATTTATGTAATTATCATTGTGGTTCAAAAACTTTTTCTTACCGCTGTATATATTTATAGTTGTCACTCCGGTATTACTCCATTTTAAAACGGCAAGCTTGAGTTGGGGTCGGGGGATTGGTGCGACAAAGGAAATCGGATCTCTCAGATGCTTGTCCTGGTTACTTACAACTCCGCAATCCCAATAACAAGGTCCCCACACTCAGGGATGGTACTGCTTGTCCTCGTGGTCTCTTTGCGTGATCTCCACTTTGGCCTAGGATCACTACAATCCCCGCGGTTTCTTTTGGTGGTACCTGCTCCTCTCTGCTATCTCTCCACATGTTCTGACTAAGCGCTCTCCCCTTCCTGCCTGTGTAGTACCACAGTGCAATTGTTTGCCGTCTCCATTGGGTCCTATTTACCAGGAAGTAATACATTGAGAGTTACCGCTCGTTTTCAAGTAAGTCCTGGGAATAGAGTTATAATGACAAATACATGGTTACAAATACATAGTTACATTAAGTGAAAAGGGTTATACAGTACATTATATACAATATATTGCAGGCACTGTTAAAGATAATATATATTAGGATCCTAGTGCCCTCCTTTGTTCCCCTTTCCATAGGGGTTTGCACTAGAAACTTGTGTTGTTGTTCTCAACACTGTACTGTCAGTAGAGCAGATACAGTGAGCAGAGAAAGAACTTGATACTTTCAATGACAGCATGTGTGGTAAGTACTTGTGCTACTGTATTGACAGCCCCCCAAATGCCAAACTGGTGCAACATAGGCAATATTGGAGCAACGTTTGCTTCAGTTTAGTTCCAAGGACTTTAAGGTTTAGTTATCACTCTTTAAGCTAACAAAACTGCACTAGATTTTTCAAAGGAAACAAGTAACTCTGTTTTCAATCAGACTACTTTACATTATGCAGCTTGTGATAAACAAACACTTTTGTATGGTATAATGTTATCATGCTATTATCCTAATGGCTTAAGCAACTATGTACAGTACATTGACAGTGCTTACACGATTATTTTGTGCGATAAGCTACACAATGAGTGTACTGTATGTCAGCCCTGTGTTTTATAATCGTGTGTGCTCGTAAACTATTTGTGCTTCTTTGCAAGTGTTTATGTCAATGATTGGCTTACCAATGTCTTCTTGATATATATATGTGTATGTGTGTGTGTGTGTGTGTGTGTGTGTGTGTGTGTGTGTGTGTGTGTGTGTGTGTGTGTGTGTGTGTGTGTGTGTGTGTGTATATAGTCTCTGGTTCACACTTTCCTACCACATGTTATTTTAAAAATTATATTTTCAGGGAGATCATATCTTTAGTGATTTATAGAGCTGTATTCCCTTTTCACTGCAGATTGTGGTGCATTTTATCATCTAGTTATTTAGTGAATGATTTGACCATATTTGCCATTCTGTTCAACAATACGTGGAACATAGTACCCCATGACACATGTTTAATGACACCATTTGTTTTTATTTTTAATATTTGTATTCTCTCTATAAACACCCACATTTCAGTTCCATTGGTCTGGTTGCTGTACAGTACTGTACGCTTGCCACAGAAAGCATGACTAGGGAGGAGACAAAGTAATTATGATTGAATTAAATCTCATGTAGTCATGCAGACAAACTATTAAAATATTAAATATGATAATCTAGGTTAATTTAGGTTTCTGAAAAGACTATAAGTTGACAAGAAAATAGATACTATTTATACATTTACAAGAGCAAATGCACAGTTAAGGCCCCAATTAGTCTGGTCCTTAATGAAAATCATTACAACCTGACAGGTGGTTAGAGAATTATGAATTGAGTTGCCAGGTTGCAGTTGTCATTTGAATAGGTAAAATCATAGATGATTTCGGTTCTCAGTGGAACCTTTATACTGTAGTGGTTATTTACAAAGTACAATCTTAATGCATGACCCAAATATCTAACTATTCTTAGCAACTCTAAAATTCTAGAGTACATGATCAACTTATTAGGCTTCAATATACAGTATAAAAAAAAGTGTCACTATTACTTACTCGTGTTTGCAATATTAGTTAGTGTACTAAGGGTAAAAATATGTAAAATGATTGTTCGATTTTGTGACTGCATTTGCAATGAAAGCAGGACAACAAATAAATATAGTATGGACTTGGATTTAAGGAATATCTCATTATCAGTGTTTGTTATCCATGCAGATGTGGCGCAATACAAGTTCTCCCTGTGAGGCACTTGGAGCAGATGGAGTGCGGCCATGATCGCAGTCAAGCGCGATCACATCCCAGCAGAGGAAATGTCCCAGTAGGATTAACAAAGCTGGACTCCCGCAGTGTGAACCCTACTGGGCCGCATCCAGTCCGTAAGAGCTGCGCAGAGAGATCAGAGAGATGCAGTCCCATCTCTCTGTGTCTCCCTGCACAGCTCTTACAGCAGATATCCTTATTTGGATTATTATTTATATTACATAGGATTGAAGCAGGGGGCATTCATTTCAGTTCAAGAGACCCACTTCTTTGAGGTTCAGGCTTCTGTATTGGATGACGGTATCTCCTGCAAGTTGAAATCTCCCACTCCATGGCCCAAGTGACTGTAACATTTAAATAGCTCCAGATACTGGCACCTATAGGGAGACCTGTACCATGGGAAACAAGGGGTCCCTGAACCTGTGTATAATGCGGTTCAGCTCCGGACAACCCCTTGCTTCAATCCTATGTACTTCAAATAAAAATTGTGCGATCTGCTTTAAGAGCTGTGCGGGGAGACAGAGAGAGGGAATGCTTCTCTCTGAGCTCTCTGCAGCTCTTAGACTGATTGTGGTCTGGTAGGAAGGGCCACACGCAGGGGAGGAAGGCTGGGACAAGTGTCCCAGGCCTGGTGGCTGTGGGGGGTCCGGCCGGTCAGAGATGGAAGTTGGGCGTGGCCAGAGGCTGGTCCCAGCTTCTGCATACAGATTCTAGGACACTGGTTGCTGCTGGGCCCCAGCAACCAGCTCTCCACAGCTGCTGTCTCCTCTTCCCATGCCGACCTCTCTCTCCCACAGGGGAATGCCGGAAGCTGGGCATTACTTCCTGGTGAACCCAGCTTCTGGCACGCACTGGCAGGAGAGAGAGGATGGTGTGGCAAGAAGGGGAAACAGCTGGGAGACCCAGGAGCCGGGGCTTGGCAGCGGTAACTAGAGGCCGGGCCCAGATGCTGGGCCTCGAGTTGCCGCCACCAAGAACTTGTTCTCCACAACTGCTGCCTGACCCTTCCCATGATGGGTCTGTCTGCTGCCGGTGCGTGCCAAAAGCTGGGTGCACCCAGAAGTCAAGCTCAGCTTCCGGCACACAGCAGTGGGAGAGAGAAGCAGGCCCGACATTGGAAGAGGTGGCAGCAGCTGTGGAGAGCTGGGCCCTGGCGGTGGCAACCAAAGGTATGTGGTAATTGTATTTGCGGAGAGTGTAGGTAATTTTATCTGCGGGGTGATAATTGTATTAGGGGGTGGTGGATATTTTATCTGGGAGATGGTGGTAATTGTATCTGGGGGGTAGCGGTAATTGTATCTGGGGGTAGTGGTAATTGTATTTGGGGGGTAGTATTGGTCATTGTATCTGGGGTGGTAAGTGGTGTTTGTATCTGGGGGGGAAGTGGTAATTGTATCTGAGGCGGGGGTAGTGGTAACTGTATTTGGTGGGAGGTAGTGGTAATTGTTTCTGTGCGGGTAGTGGTGTTTGTATCTGGGGAGGTTAGTGGTGTTTGCCTCTGGGGGGTAGTTGTGTTTGTATCTGGTGGATGTGTAGTGTGTCTGTATTTGGGGGGGTAGTGATGTTGTATTGGGAGGGGGTCTTGTGTGGGTTTTGTGGGGTAGTTGTATGGACTGTGTTCAACGGGAAATGATGTGTGTTGCCAGGGGAGATGGTGGGGAAAGAGTGAGAGGGGTAATTGATTGATAGCGGAAGGAGAGAGGGAGCAGGGAGGGTGAGTGAGCTTGGAAGGGAGCAGCGAAGAGTAATAGACAGAGGAGGAAGTGAAATACAAGTATGAAAGGGGAGGGCTCGCAAGGCCGCCGACACTGGGGGGGGGGGGAGTTGCAAGGGCGGGGAACTCTAGTCCTGGGCCCCAGGAAATCTGTTGGTGGCCCTGTCAGTAGGATTAACGCAGTGGGAGACCCATTCAGAAGCACGGGCCCCCACTACATTAATTCCTTCAGGGCAGCCAGTTTACTGGGCTTTCAGGCATGGGGGTGATGCAATCAGGCCACGGTCAGGCTTCTTTCATCAACAGTTTCCTCACCCAAAATGAAATTAGATAGCACTCCATCTGTTGGTAACATTGACTCACTCATTTAAAAATTATCTGAGGATAAGTGCTGCTACTATAACTTTTTTCCATTTTACTTAACACTAATATATATATATTATATATATAATAGAGAATATATATATATATATATATATATACACAGTTTGAAAGAAATGAGAATCAAACATCTTACACCTTCCATACCATTCTTTGTGGGTTTTTTCTAAAGACGTGTTTTATTGCTACACAAATGTAGCCCCCAAAAAGTAATTTCAGAGTACATAATAGCAAACACCTTAACGTTTACAATACATGTTACTTTTTCCAGCTGCGTTCAAAGTGGCAGAGATCAATTTGATGTTTTTGAAGATTACAGTACCAACAAAAAATGTTTCACATCAATATTTGTTTGAAATAGAAGACCACTAGGGTCTGTAGTATCTCAACAGAATGAGAATCTGTAGTATCTCAACAGAAGGAAAACTAAATGTAGGATAGGACTGCACATTTTGGAAGTATTGTGTAAAGAGAGATATGCTTCTAACTTAATTTAATATTTGTCTTTTGCTACTATTTCTTAAACATAGGAAAATGGCACCTGGGACTGAATTGTGAAAGAAGAGATGATTTTTGTCATCACCCTCTTAATCATGGATTTGATTATTTTTATGGATTGGCCGTGACAAATTTAAGAGACTGCATTACTGGACATGGAAGTGTATTCATATCTGGAGCTAGAGAACCTCTCAAAACGCTTTTTCAAATTCTAGCTATCACCCTAGTTACATTTATTTTCCTAAACTACATTGGACTTGTCAAAATACCTTGGAAACGGCTGTGTTATTTTCTTTTAACCATCATCATTTTTGTGGGATTAATTAGTTTATTTTTTTGGAATTACCATTATTTTAACTGTTTTTTAATGAGAAACTATGAAGTTATTCAACAGCCATTAATATATGAGAATCTTACTCAAAGAATTACAAGCGAGGCTATGAAGTTCATCTGGAGGTATGTATTATTAGTAATGGCTATACTTGTCAACTCTCTCCATTCGTGGGCATGGTTAACCACTGTTACAATCAATGTATTTATTGGCAAATGTTTTTATTTAATTTAAATGTAATGTATTTTATTTAGTGGTTGTTTTTAATTTTTAGCTTGCCCATATTATGGGCATAGTTACCACTGTAACAATCAATGGCCGATGGGGCAGTTAACCCTGGGGATGGTTGTTAGGCCTCCCGGGTGGGTAGCGGGGGGAGGGGTTAACCCCTTAATTAATATAGCAGTTAATAACCGGTATGGTAATTAAGGGATTACAGGCCAGTAGTTAGTTTTTTTTTTATTTTACTGTTGGTGCCCACTGAAGATGAGGAGGATGAGGACAGCCTTCATCCTGGCAGGGGTAAGTAAAACTTTTATATACTATATTTTGGCTGGGTAATGTTTATTTTTTTTTAATGGGCAAATGCGCTCTTATCCAGATATGGATGATAGGGATTTTGTCCATTACTGTACTATATGTGTTGGGGAAGGGGGGTTGTTGGGGTTAGAGGGGGTGATTAGTAGGGTGTCCATTCATTGCCATTGGGGTTATCTTTGCTCCCATTGAGGGCACTGGCAATCAATTGGTGTAATGTATTCTATTTTAATGTTTATTGGGGACAGAGGGGGTGGGTGAAAGGAATGCTTGCCCCAGGCTTGGTGTTAGGCCTCTATGTTGGTAGTGGGAGGGGTTAACCCCTTCATTACCTTAGTGGTTACTTCCGCTAAGGTAATTAGGGGGTTAACCTCTCCTGCAACCTTCCCTGTAGGCCTAATCTCCCACCCTGAAGCAAATACCCCTTCACCCACCCCCTCTACCCCCAATAAACCAGGCACTCTGGTTTAACCCCTTCATTATTGTCATGATAGAGAGGATTTGGCCCGGGATTAAAGGGGTTACACCCCATTTGGCCACCCTCTACTCTCACCTGGGAAGCAAGGGGTTAACTGGACTGGGGTCCAGTAATGTGGTTTTGCCTTGCTTCAGCCATCCAACTGTTTATTCCCCTGTAAAAATGTATTGTTTCTGTTCCAGTGACTGCACCACACAAACACTGGGATCCATCCGGGAGGGCAAGGGTTGATAGTTGAATAGTGATTCTAGCCCTTTGTTTAAGTTACCCTCAAAGATGCTTGCCTACTAAGGAATGTGACCAAATGTTTAGGAAGCTGGAGTGGTTTGTGAGTGTTAAAACTCACACTTACAAACCATAGTATCCTGCCAGACACTCCATTTGGTAGACTGGCCAAACGCCCCTGATTTAGGAGTGGGGCTACAGAATGAGTGACCTTATTAATTATAAGAATATTATGAGATGTCCTCGGCTGAACGTGCTAAAAGCTACATATGTGTATTCGTGGGACTGATTCGCACATAAGGATTACAGACACCTGATGTTTAGCCAGTCCTAAGAGACAGATATTATTATCTCTCTTAATTTTAGTATTACATGGTAATATTTAGTCTCATTGGGAGCGTCATGCGTGACGGAATGAATTAATATGGCTCGCGTGCCAGTAAGTATTACTAAACTGAAGTTATGAAGTTATTTAGAGTGTATATGGAATTTTGGATCTGCTCTGAAAAATGCAGACCCCCATCTGCTATGTTAATAGGGCAGGGAGAGCATCCTGCCAGAATTAACATAGCCCGGTGATCAAAAGGTAACTGCCCTAATTGTTTATACTGGGGGCAGGAACCAAGGAACTGAGTGTTTTAAAGTGTGATACTTCACACTTACAATGGAAGCCAAAATCTGCTTCAAAGAGATTTTTTCTAGCCAACTCGGCATCTTGAGTGCAAGAGAAGGGTTGAAATGGTATATAAGTCAGAGTCACCCCTTACTCAAATGTCTTCATGTATGATCTTCATGTATTGCTGTGATGTCAACATCTGAAAATGAATTATGGAAGAAATGGCCCATCCTGTATCCTGATGGCTTTCTTGTCCTAACCTTTAAGTAAGTGTCCATATTTTGTCTGTTATTTGTATATCTCGTGTGTTCACCTTTTTCAAGGAATAAATTATATTTTATCATATCTAAGTCTCATCCAGTTCAACCCAGTTATATTTGGTGTGTATTATTCATAGCCTGTCACAAAGCTCCCGTCACAATTATCTTTAGCGGGTAGCCTCTAATCTAAGGTAATGAAGCAGCTTTTATTTAATTTTAATAAAACTCAGTATTGAAGCAGGGGGTCTCCTGAGCTGAACCACATTAATTTAAGCCTCGGGGGCCCCTGCTTCCCAATTTATAGGCCCCAGTATTGGTGCCATTATCTCCCTGCATTGTTTAAATGTCCTGGTCACGTGAGGTTGGAGAATTTAAACATGGCAGAGATATCAACAACCCTGTAACTCGGGAAGAAGGGGGTCCCTGAGTAAATTATTCAGTCTATTCTTACTGTGCATTTCCTACAGACTGATGCAGCCCAGAAGGATTCACACAGAGGGAGTCCCACTCAGAATCAGGGACTAATGCTTTGTTAATCCTGTTCAGCCAGTAGTCTCCTTTCTGGGACTCTGCAAGCACACAGGATTAAAAATGGGCCCATAGCAGATTTCGTGAGTGCAGCACAACCAACCATGTGCCTACATCAGTAGGTAAATGCACCAAAAGTCCAAAGTAGTCAACATCCATTCAGGTTCATTAACTCATAACAGAACTTGAGGAGTCTGGAGGTAAATTTGCATATTGCATGGATTTTCAAGCTCCAAACAAAATCATTCCGATTTACAGATGTAGCCAAATTAACCATTTGCGTGGCCACGAGTGTGGGATTCCGTGATTACTCCAGGATTAATGCCGCAGAAGATGAAAATGAAAAGAATGGAACCTCCTCAAGTGCCGTCATGACAGCCACTTCCCCCAGTGCCTTAGCTTTTTAGCATTTCACCCATGGCCATGCGAAACGGTAATGCTGGCAACATCTGTAAAAAGTCTTATCTTGCTTTTTAACAAATAGGCTTCTAAAGACCTGATGTCTCTGAGGTGTAGCCAATTGCTCTGCAATGAGCATAAAGCTGCTATTCATATGTGATTGAATAAATCCCTGTAATGCCAGGTGTTTTACGATCCTCTGCGGCGGTAACTGTCATTTTCTTAATTGGCAGTTAACACCTTATCGGGGCCGAAAAACACACATCATGACTTAGTGAATGCCAGACTAAGGGCCTTAAGCCACTTATTGCCACCTTATCACCAAAAAAGCCTACAGCGATTCAGTAAGCCCCAATAACTTGGCGATAAGAGAAAATGTCGCAATTTATTTTTGCCGAAAACATAAAATCACCAAATGTGCGGCGTTATCGCCAGCTTTTCAAACTTGTGCTAATTCTAGTAGCCCCGATTTAGCTTATCGATGTTAATCGCCACTTTAGAATAGAGATTTTCACTCAAAATTATCCCACAGATAAACTTGGCAAGAAGGTGGTGAGAAGCTGTCGATAAGCAGCGAGACGCTAAAATATGTTTTAAGCATGGAGTCTATGGAGCTGAGACATATAACTTTGTATTTGTGATTCCGTGGTCTTGAAAAGTTTGAGTTGTAAGAAATGTAACCGTTTACCTTATTTATCTTATAGTGTCACCGTGTACGTTATGTACAGTATGTTTTAGCATATTACTTGTTGATGTTATATATGATTATATGCGGGGCACATGAATGTTTCAGTTCAGCAGGGTCATGGGATAGTCCTATCGTAACCTCTTAAAGGTACAGTTCAAACAATCTCAAACATGTTTTTAAAGAATAATAAATAATGTATGTACTCTGTCAAGTGTTTCTAATAATACAAATAAACATGCCATACATTTTGTATGTCATTTTTCAAAGTTTATAATGTATAAAGCATTATCAAAGTTGCATCCTTTCCTCTTCTGATTGGTTTGGCCTCTTCATCCCTGGCCTCTCTCTAGCAGGGTACCAATTGTATCTAGTAACTGCCCAGTTATATTATCTACATGGACTAAATTTCCCACCATGCGTTGCAGTAAAATATTTAAATAACCAGACCAATCAAACAAGTACAAATATTTATACATCTGCAAAGTTTTTAATCATTTGTCAGTGTGCAGATTTTATTCCTGCCCATATGTAAAATATAACATCTAATTTATTTTGTCAAAATGACACTTTGACCAGAAGCTTTAACATATTGTATATAATGTATACCCTGTTCATTTATGTAACTGTATTTGTAACCATGTATTATTTGTCTTAACTCTATGCCCAGGACATACTTGAAAACGAGAGGTAACCCTCAAAGTATTACTTCCTGGTAAAACATTTTATAAATAAATAAATATTACTTAAATTATTGGGACAGTGTTGACATGTGTTCTCACAGGTTACATACATTTAAACCTTTAACCAACATGGCTAACGTATTCAATACATGTTAGATTCTGTAATTAATCTACAATGTTTTTGCTACTATGGTGAATAGCCATATTTTGGTTGGCTTTACAAGAATAATTCATATGTAACAGAATATGTTTTTTTGTAAAAAAAATTATGTTGTGTTTGTCTGTGAATTTAAAACAGCAGTTGAAACAATATCTTACATGTTTTTTTTTTAAATCACTTCTTTACTATGCCAAAATATTTGTAGCATTTTAAAAAAAAAAAAAGGTTTAAAATACATTTTGAATGTTTATAATCTAGGAATCTTTTTGAAATTGACAACCCCATTCCCCTTCTTATAGGCTTTGGCTCTTGAGAACTGCCCTCTCTCTCTAGCAGTGCAACAATTGTATCTTGTAACTGCACAGTCAATCATATTCCAGGACTACATTGCACACAATACTGTGCAATAACAGAATGTAATAACCCTGAGCAAGCAATTTATTACAGGAGAGTGGATCGATCTGCAGCTTAGCTAATCACTTGTCATTGTGCATATTTTATTGATGTACATATTGCATTTGAAGATTACTTTTTATTTTAAATAAAATGCCAGAACTGCAGCTTTACACGTCAACACGCTTCAATTATTTAGTACCAATTATCCTTACCCGCAAATTGCCAGTCCTATTGCTGACTGTTGCCTACATGATAATTACTGTCATTATAAACATCTCTTTTTCTTTGGCTAACCAACGTATATGAATATTTACATCACATCTTAAAATAATATCAGCTTATAATGATTTGAGATTGCTAATGAACACATATTCCTTCTTTATATATGCACATGTAGGCTATAACTTTAAATATTTTTGATTAACACCTTTCATTTATTGAAGTCACGTGCCTTAATGACATTGCTACTTAAAGGAAGGCAATTGAACCCTTCGTGGGTGAGATGGCAGATGCATGTTATAATATGAAAAAAATGTTTAAAATAGAAATGTCAGTGTTAATTTATTGTTTCACATATATAGAGACATACACACATACAAACAAACACACATTTTATAGACAATGCAGCAGTCATGTCAAACATCTGTTGAAACATTTTTAAAGACAACATACCTAACATTACATAATGCCAATTATGATTGACTACTCTATGGATGTGTAATTGAATTTAATAAAATTATGTACTAATGTATCGAAGACACATATCTGGATGTTTTTTTGAGTCTCTCATATATGAATAAACACCTCGCATCTGATATAATGTTTTAAATTTTAATCTATGTAATGTTTTGCATCAAATAACAATATATATATATTTGTTCCATATTTCACATTGTACAATGTACTAATGTAATTTATAATGCTATATTATAGGTGATTCAGGATATGATATCCGACCGTGGCTCTTAATCTCACTGGCTAATCCTGAAACCCCTGCAGAGGAGCGATATGATGCGGCACACATATCCACTCGATCGGTTATAGAGCAGACATTTGGACTGTTGAAAAGTCATTTCAGATGTCTTGATAGATCTGGTGGTGCCCTACATTACAAGCCTGAAAAGGTGTCTGACAGTGATATGTTGCTGCATTCTGCACAATATTGCCCTGCGTTAAAATCTTCCAGGCAACATGCAGGAGGGTCACGAGGAGGACCCTCCTGTCCATGCTGCAGGGGAACAGGAGCAGACAGCTAGTCGGGTAGAGACACGTCGGAATGTGATCGCCACCTATTTCTCTGGTAAGCAACAATGTATCTGTTAATAATAATATATTCTGTCCTTCATGTTTATTAAAATTAGATTTGGAATAATTTTTTGATCATAGGATAGTGATGGCTGTCAACATCTTCTATGTACAAGCTCTGCTGTGTGTACAAGCACATCTGGCTATGGTATGTTAAGCTGAAACACCTTTGTTATCAAGTGTTTTAAACATTTTGTATCATGTGTGAATGACGGGACAATGTTGTTCATGTACAAATGTAATTTTAAAGGTTGTTTGTATATGTGTGAATTTAATGTGATCTGTATGTGAGATGAATAATATTTAACACTTCATATTTTAAGTCATCTTACAAAAGGGAGGGACATAAAAGTATAGCATCGTATTTATATTTAATAACTTGATTTCTATTTTTTTTTATAACTCTCATAATAAAAACAAATGAATGTAATATATACCTCTAAATAATATACAGAATCACTATATAATTGTCAGCTAATCACATGTTTGTTCCTTTTCAATAAGAAATGCCGGTATTCTTGTTGATAAAAAAGTACATGCAAGTCCATATTTCTGATATGCTGATGAACATGAACATAGACCGGTACAGGTATTTCATCACGAGTATAATGTATTTACATTTCTTAATTAAAATACAGTTGCGTTGCTACAGTCCGTTAGTCTCGTGTGTCTGTGGTCTTTGGGTGGTGGGGGGGGGGGGAGATTGTCCACTGTTTCGACTTTTTATTTCCAACATTGGATTACGCATAAACATGAGCAGCTTTCAACATAAAATCATGCACATGCGTGAAGGGAATTATCGGAAGGCGCATGCGCTACGGCACGCAAAACAATTGATTCACAACATCACTTGCATTACACAATATGTCAGTTGTTGTCCAGTGATTTTATATGCTTATTATTGACTAATATAAAACATTTAAATCTTGAACAATATTCTCTTTCAGGATGTTTTACATCATGTGAATAAATATCTTATTTGTAACCAAGAGCTTGCAGTGTTAGAAGAGTGAGTATGAAATGTTCATTGTTAATTTGTTAATACAAACCCATTTTATTTTGTAGTCCGTGTGTAATTATTCATAATTACATATGAACAATAGGAATAGTATTATTGTTTATAATATTAAGTAATAATATTAAATTGAGGACGTGTTGTTACAAAATAATGGTGCATATGAGTACATTGTAAACAATAACACACACATATATATATATATATATATATATATATATATATATATATATATATATATATATATACAATAATATATAATAATTATAATAATATAATAATAATATATATATAAAAATATAATTATATATATATTTGTGTATGTACACAGTTTTACTTTATTATACAATGTCTTAAGCATGAAAATATAAGAAACATTTTATTTTGAAGCATCCTTCACGTTTAACATTGTTTATTGTTGACATCAGATGTGTGTAAATGACTTTATATAATGTTTTGACATTTTGCTAATTTTACAAATGACAGGTGTATCTTTGTTAAAAACATTTTAACATAGTAATCATCCTTCCATAAATATGTAAATATTATTTATGGTATGGATCTGTAATGAAATAAAGCACAATTTCTCTCAACACCTAGTACTGTTTTTATTCATAAAATTGCATATACTTTGTATATTTTATATAACCAAATTTAGTATTCATTCAAAAGTTAGTATAATGTATACAGTTACTGCTAAATGTGTTCATTAGCCTTGATATACATACTCAGTGCATTAATAACATATTAATGTGTAATTTTATAAAAAATAATTTGGCACGCTCAACTACATATTAGCATGTACGAAAATATATGTAACTATAAGTATTAATACATTCATCTACGATTATTGAATATTGATTTCAAATTTAAGTAATAGTGTAAATAAGCATCATTGTCTAAACCATCTCTACAGTGTTTGCAAGCACTTAAATTTTTTTGTTTCAAGTTGTTATTTTAGACACATCAAATCCTGTGTTAGGACAGTCGATCTCCAAAGTAGATTTCTGAAAGATAAATAACATATTCATAAAATGTTAGCCAAAATAAATAAATATTCTTATTTGAGCAGATTGTATATTTATCGTGCAATTGTAATATTATGCATCTATTAATTGAGAGGTTAACGCTGAAGGTAGACATAGGATTAAATAACCTTGCAATGTGAACAATTGAACATTCTAATATGTGTATAAAAATGGTGCTAGTCTTTATTTGGCTTTTAGCGTCTTTAACTGCGGCCATCATTATGTCCGCCCGCAAGCTCTCTTGAGCGCGCTCGTGAGCTGGGTGTCTTAATGCAGCTTCTCATAGTGGCGACTCAGAATCGTCACATGACCACATAGACACGTGACACGAGGACGCTACAAAGATATTATTACATGCTGAAAAGTAAGCAAGCAATTTTATGTGACTGCATTGATATATAATGTAGCTAATGTAGCTAATCACTTGTCATTGTGCCGATTTTATTTATGCACATATATAATGTAATATTTATTTTTCACGCAGAATATTAAAATGCAGCTTTACACATATAGATGTTATAATTGTTGCTATGCTTTATTGCGTGTGTGTTTGTGTAGATTAGCGCATGCATGATGGATATTATGCAGATGATGCTCTCATATGTAATACAGTAGTTCACAATAATGTAATTAAAGCCATATTACATGAAATTTACCTTTATTGTAGACGTCAACAAGATCCTGGCTGTTAACCATCGTTCCAGGCAGGCAGATCCGGCCCATGCATGGTTGAGTAAATCATGGGATCCTGATGAATATACATATCGTTGCCTGCATTTTTTTGTTCGGCCGCATCGCTTTCTGCCCAGTACACAGGCTGAGCCAGGTATGCATCTGGGCTAATGTTTTTCCATGCACACTGGTATTGGACAAGGAAGTTTTGCACGTTCCCATAGTAGTTTGCTCCGTATTGCCAATCATATTGTGTGATGCTCTGTGCTGGAGTATGATACGAGACATGACTCTGTGAACGTCGATTCTTACGTGGATAACTGAAGAAATATCTATTTCTCAACAAATATGTGCCATGATCAGACAGAAGCTTACACGATTGCAGTGCTTCCCAGCAACTGTACCTCTGTCCATGACGTGGTATCATTCGAATAAAGCATTCATGAATGGATACATTGTGTGTAACAGAATTTTTCCAATTCTTTGGTTGAGTTGCTTCTTTGTAGTATGGGTATTTCTCCATGATATATTCATAAATTTCATGAACTGTACTGTAGCTCTCTTATTGTCCTGATATTCTATAGCTTGAAATATCATATATGTATTTATTTCAAATGGGCGTCTCATCATTGAAGATGCCCCTGCCACGTCTAATAACATGAAGAGCTTGGTTGAAAGTGAATCCGTGAAAGCATGTGCATTAGCCAAAAAATGGCAACTTTTAATCAATGTGATGTTACATAGTTACATAGTAGATGAGGTTGAAAAAAGACGTATGTCCATCAAGTTAAAGCTATGCTAAATTTATAAAAAGAAAAAAGTGATAAAGCGCTAAAGTTTAAAACACCAATGTGACAAGTTACAAATAAATATAGGCTGCCTGGTAATACTGCCAGTACTAACAGAAAAAACGTGAAAAAAAGAAAAAACCTGGCGCCAAAAGTTCAATGGAAAGTCCTGTACTCCTCAAGGGATCCGCACACCCCGGCCAGGATGTTAGATATCCTCATCACCATACTCTGCGTCCATGTCCTCTAGCTAATGAAGTTATGTCAGTATCTTGATGCAGCTTCTTTTTTTGCTGCCATCTGGTAGAAAGTTTTTCGAATGTCAACCAGCCGATTATTCTCTCTGAAGAATAGACGTTCAGGGCTGCAGTGCAACAGGACTGCTAAAAGCATCCAAGAAAATCAATCAATGTTCCCAACGCCATCTGTGTATGGATTTGGAAAGCAAGGGCAATAGCCTCATACTGGTGCAAAGATGTGTTA
>WSYH01009426.1:0-25967 GCA_036426205.1 Ascaphus truei | reverse complement strand
CATAAGCAGTAAAATTGCAATCTTCTTTAATTTTGCTTTCCTTGAGAGCGCCATTTTGGGTGCTTGTGTGTGGAGCTGCTGCAGTGCTGTGAGCCCTGCTTTGTTTTGGTCCCGCCCCCCGTCATGGCCGTGCCCCCCATGTCATGGCCACGCCCCCCGACCCGTGTGGCCACGCCTCCCCCCCGCTCCGAAAAACGTTTCCTGCAGACCACAGATCGCGGTGCAGTGAGTTGCACGCGCCGCTGGCACGCAAGACAGCCGTGCGGACGCGTGCAACGGGGCCTTAGCCTAAGTAGTGTGTGTATTTGTAAATAATTGTATTTTGTATTTAAATAAAAAAGATTCCCCTCACACAAAGGAAGGGGAGGTGCTGTGGGCCAAGATGGCTGCAGACCATGGAGGAAAGAGAAGAGTTGGAACCAGGTCTCGTGCTGCTCTGAATACTAAGGAACGTGCGGATAAGGAAGTTTCCCTGGACTCTAAAGTGCAGCAACTTCTGCAAAAGAAAGAGTCAGAAAATGTGGAAAAAGAGATGAATGAAAACTTTGAACAGAATGAAGCTGAAATAGAGAATACTGAAAGTTCAGCTTTCAAGGCGGGTAAGAGAACTGTGGCTAAAACCAGCTCAAGGCCTAACGAAGCCAAGAGTAAATGGCGCGCCGAGCATGAGGAAAGGAGACTGGGAGTCACAGAAATTGTTATCCCACAAGTCATAAACACAAACCAGAAGATCACACAGTCTCCCAAAGATCCCCAATAATTGCACTCTATGGCTGCTGAAATAAAGGGGGTTAAATACTCCCCAACATAATGTCAAATTGGCTAGTATAAGTACACAAAGTAACTGCTCCCAACACTGTGGGAGGACAGTAACCACTAAAAACCTAAATAGGTCGAAAATAATGAAATTTTATTAAACCATAAACAACGGCGCAAACTCATAAAAATCAATTAAAAATGGGTGGTATAGTAGCTTCAACAGGGAACAAGGAGTAATCTCCAAGTAGCTATACGTGTAATCCCTGGTGATAGGTACTAAGACGTTCTGTATAAATAGCTCACTAGGGAGATAGGTGTGTGATGTCTAATATTGATGTTCAATGTGACCCTTAGGTGCAAAGAATAAAGTTTGTATCCAAATATAGGGGTANGAACTTTGATAATCACTGGCAATTGTCCTCACGTTGTATTGTAGGTATTGGTGGTTCTATATATCTAGATCTATCTATCATCTATATATCTCTCTCGACTATCTATAGATATATATATATATAAATATAATATATATATTAGTATACAGGTATACACTCAGTAATGTGGAAAGTTATCATACCATACGAATGCATACTAAAATTAAGTAATATCCCCAAACATACTGGACACCTACAGCATCCTATTAACCCCCCAAATACCCACACCTATATAAAGCATACTTAGGATATCGAGGAGTGCTACTGAGCATGCAATATGCATTAAACCAGAGACATAACATAAAACACAGGACAAAGCTCAGTTTTTAGCACATCTAGTGAGACTCATACACGGTACAGTGCCTAATAGATATGGATAAATCTATAAGTAAATGGTCTTTTAGTTTGAAATTTTGGCCAAAATTGTTGTAAGTCCCTGAGCCAACGCCAAGGCAAGACCAACATATCAGGTCCCTAACGCTAATATAAATTCTTAATAACCTTGTAATAACAGGAAGAATTTTATAGTAAATCTGTCAATATTAGCTGCAAAGTTCTGTCTGACTGAAGCTGTTTTTAACCTGTACATTTCCAGGAAAAGCACTCTGTATTAGAGATGTCACACCAACTGCAAGGCAGGCAAGTTCCCCATGAGTGAAGATGCTATGGAGTGAGCCCATAACCATTTAAAATGTGGGAGGGGGTGAGCTTAAATTAATTAGGAGGTTGCACAACCCCAATCAGCCATGAATAGCTGGACAAGAATTGTAAAACATACTGGACACCTAACAAGCCTATTAACCCCCAAATACCCACAACATATATATGAAGCATATGAGTATCAGAGGATGCTACTGACATGTGCAATCTGCCATTAAAACCATAGACATAAATACCACACAACAAGCTCAGTTTTTAGCACATCTAGTAGGACTCATACACGGTACAGTGCCTAAATATATATGGATAAATATCTAATAAGTATTTTGGCCAAAAATGTCAAACTAAAAGACCATTTACTTATTAGATATTTATCCATATATCCATATATATTTTAGGCACTGTACCGTGTATTAGTCTCACTAGATTGCTAAAACTGAGCTTTGTCTGTGTTTATGTTATGCACCGACACACACTTTATTCGAGCAAATACCCGTATGTACCCTGGCAGATACCTGGAATGCCGCTCCTCCACCTCTGACAAGCCCCGTTGCGTTTGGCCTTCCCACCTGGGTTTCATGCCTGGCTGATGGGCGGCTGATCTGTTAAATGATATGATTAGGATTAATAGGCCTGCAATGCTCTCGCGTGTCTACCAGATGGCATAATTCATGAATTGTAATGCAGTATATATATATGTACTGTGCAGTATTGCAGCCACAGGAATAAATGCTTCAAATCCTGCCTGGAAATAACTCAATGCACTCGGGCAGAAAACAGTCACAAACCTCAATACACCCGGGTATACCCGAATTCGTGGGACTAGCCGAGCTCGAATAAAGTGTGTCGCCAGTGTATGTCTCTGGTTTTAATGAATAATCCCCAAAGAACAGGGCATTATTGGCTAGTAATGCCCTGTTCTGAGGGGATTATTACTATTATAGGCTAAATGTAGGCTTATTTCATAAATAATAGACACTTTTTGTATAGTTAAATAGATTTTTTTATAAAATAAAATGGAAATACATGAACCACCTCTAGTACGCTTCACTACTGCAGATATCTATATCCAACACTGCCGCCCCTCTGGGGATCCGGGGGAACTTATGGTTGCCCGCTCGCCAAATATAGAGTAGACTGTTAAATAATCCGTTGAAATACAGTTGGTGCTTAGGGATGGTGTTATACATAAACACAAACCAGAAGATCACAAGGTCTCCCAAAGATCCCCAATAGTTGCACTCTATTGCTGCTGAAATAAAGGGGTTAAATACTCCCCAACATAATGTCAGATTGGCTAATATATGTACACAAAGTTACTGCTCCCAACACTGTGGGAGGACAGTAACCACTAAAAACCTAAATAGGTCGAAAATAATGACATTTTATTAAACCACAAACAACGGCGCAAACTCATAAAAATCAATTAAAAATGGGTGGTATAGTAGCTTCAACAGGGAACAAGGAGTAACCCCCAAGTAGCTATACATGTAATCCCTAGTGATAGATACTAGGACGTTCCATGTAAATAGCTCACCAGGGAGATAGGTGTGTGATGTCTAATATTGATGTTCAATTTAACCCTATAGGTGCAAAGAATAAAGTTTGTATCCAAATATAGGGGTAACTTTGATATCACTGGCAAGTTAAACTCACTTTGCATGTAGGTAGTGGGTGGTTGAATATATATATGGTATACAGGTTTACATTCAGTAATGTGGAAAGTATCCGATCATACTGATGTGACGGCCATTATTCGAATGGATCTCAAATCAGTTTTCGTGTTGACCGCTGTATTCTATTCGGTATTTCTGCGTTTTGACCACTATTCATGCTGTGTTCGCGCAATTCGGCACCGGCCAGCCACACGCGGTTGATCTGTTTAATTTAATGGTTTATTGTTTCTTTGGTTGCAAATCTTCGCATATCCGCCATGTGGCACAAGTTAATGAATTATTATTTGGTTGCTATTCTTTGCGTATCCGCCAGGTGGCAGAAATTGATGCATTTAATGAATTGTATTGAATTGTAATGTGCATGGTACAGTGCTACAGTGCTACAGTATACAGTATTTTGCTACAATGTACTGCACCGACACACTTTATTCGAGCAAATACCCAGTATGTACCTGGCAGATACCTGGAATGCGCCGCTCCTCACCTCTGACAAGCCCCGTTGCGTTTGCCTTCCCAGCCTGGGTTCATGCCTGGCTGACGGGCGGCTGATCTTTTAAATGATAATGATTAGGATTTAATAGGCTGCAATGCTTCGCGTGTCTACCAGATGGCATAAATTCATGAATTGTAATGCAGTATATATATATATACTGTGCAGTATTGCAGCCAGCGGGAATAAAATGCTTCAATCCCTGCCTGGAAAATACCTCAATGCACTCGGGCAGAAAACAGTCACAAACCTCAATACACCCGGGTATACCCGAATTCGTGGGACTAGCCGAGCTCGAATAAAGTGTGTCGCCAGTGTAAGGGTGCAGGTGTTTAAAACAGATAGCACCCACATCTATACTGGTACATACTTACAGTGGCCCATTGTGAATTGACCTTGATTTTTTGAAGACGTTATCAAATTAGGCGTTCTTAATAAAAAGCTTTAAATACTCAATGTGTGCTTTTTTCTTTCCCCGCAATTGCTGAGCTGAGTGGACATTATGGCTACACCACAGACATATAAAAAACCTGACTGTAGTTATGCATTTTTAATATATTCGGAAATAAATGCTGCAGCAGATAAAATGGCGACTGTATTTGACATATATGATTATTTAATTTCGAACTACGATTTTTACAAGTTTTCACCAGGCGTTCATTGGTGGAAGTGTGCGATAAGAAAAACCTTAAGTAACGATCAGTGTTTTTTTCACATTGCCCCTCCTGCCGGAGAGATTTGCGGGTATTGGGGTGTCATGCCAGAATTTTACAGTATGTTTGATCATGGCAATTTCAAAAGAAGAAAGGTCAGTTTTAACCCATATAAGAATCGTCAATCCCGATCCAGCAATGTGCCGGCAACAGCACCAGCACCGGCCGGTCCTACCGTCAGTGATAACCTGGTGAACGGCAATACTTTGCACCTGTCCCCGCCTGAATACCTGGAAATTTTCCAGCCTGAGCATGATATCGCGTACAGGTACCAGCAAGCTTGCATTTACCAGTATCAAAATGATTTACAGCTTCATCAGCTGTCAACTACAAGTGTATCAGTTTAGCTGTCACCTGTCAACTATAATGCAGGCTTGAGGAGTCACAGTGAGTCATCACCTCCTGTTTGGCAAAGTTTATATTGAAGGTAGATATACAGTACAGTAATGTACTACACTGTATTACACTATACTGTACTGTGCAGTACATGTCAGTATTACTGAAAGTTTAGAGCTGCAGTTCAAGCTTGCGTGTCAAAACAAAATTACTTTTTAAACAATACTGTACGTACTCATAATATCCTATTATCCTACGTACTCATAATAATTATCCTACCTTGAGAAAGCGCCAGTCCCGAAGCGCACGTTGGGTATGACGTCATCGCGGAGGTCACGGGTGAGATTGTTCCGGCTTGCTAGGGGGCGGATGTGTCGGATGGTTGGCGGGTGCTTGTAGCGCCGATGTGCATATAGAGTACTGTAATTGAGACTCATACTATGACCAGATGGGCATTGGTTACGGCCACATAAGGTATCACTGCACACTACTAATAGCATTGCGACTATTGTGACATATTGTGATACACTGTTGCGTGGTGATTTACCTATGTTTGCATACACTGACAATTGCGGAAGCAGGAAGAGAGTATATGTACGTCTGGCTACCTTGTACCCTTACACCTGGGTCTGAGATATATGCTAGAACAAGTTAGATCCACAGTGATACTGAGGCTGTGGGAACATGTCCATGCATACTGTTATATGTCTCATTATTAGTATTGCATTCTGTATGATCTGATACTTTCCACATTACTGAATGTAAACCTGTATACCATATATATACAACCACCCACTACCTACTGCACCGACACACTTTATTCGAGCAAATACCCAGTATGTACCTGGCAGATACCTGGAATGCGCCGCTCCTCCCCTCTGACAAGCCCCGTTGCGTTTGCCTTCCCAGCCTGGGTTCATGCCTGGCTGACGGGCGGCTGATCTGTTAAATGATAATGATTAGGATTTAATAGGCTGCAATGCTTCGCGTGTCTTCCAGATGGCATAAATTCATGAATTGTAATGCAGTATATATATATATACTGTGCAGTATTGCAGCCAGCAGGAATAAAATGCTTCAATCCCTGCTTGGAAAATACCTCAATGCACTCGGGCAGAAAACAGTCACAAACCTCAATACACCCGGGTATACCCGAATTCGTGGGACTAGCCGAGCTCGAATAAAGTGTGTCGCCAGTGTACATGCAAAGTGAGGATAACTTGCCAGTGATATCAACGTTACCCCTATATTTGGATACAAACTTTATTTTTTGCACCTAAAGGGTTCAATTGAACATCAATATTAGACATCACACACCTATCTCCCTAGTGAGCTATTTACATGGAACGTCTTAGTATCTATCACCAGGGATTACACGTATAGCTACTTGGGGATTACTCTTTGTTCCCTGTTGAAGCTACTACAGTATACCACCCATATTAAATTGATTTTTATGAGTTTGCGCCGTTGTTTATGGTTTAATAAAATTTCATTATTTTCGACCTATTTAGGTTTTTAGTGGTTACTGTCCTCCCACACTGTTGGGAGCAGTTACTTTGTGTACTTATACTGCTGTGGCTCATTTTATTCTAACACATCGCCGCTTTTTTCCTGGCTTTTTTCTCGAATGCGACGCACTTCACCGGGAGAATGCTGCATTCATTTTGCGTTCTCAGTCACGGGTCATGCGCGGTTGACGCGTTTATTGAGAATGGTTCGGATGTAATAGGTTGCAATTCTTCGCGTGTCCGCCAGATGGCAGATATTCATGAATTGTAATGCGCATGCGCTTCAGTAATGTGTCAACTTGCAGGTGTTTCATTTAAAAAAGATACCACAATGTGCAATTGTATATTGGCCTTGAGACTGAAGGAAGAGGTTACAATAATGTATCAATTTAGGCTTTTCATTTTAAAGAAAGACAAAGACCAGTTTCTGTTTCTCCAGAGACCCGCCATCATGAGTGTTCAAGTGCAGCCCGTTTTCCAAAAAACTGACAGAACTTATGCGTTTTTGATATGGGCCGCGATTAATGCAACAGATGATATGATGGCAACAGTTGTTCAAATTTATCAGTATTTTATCAAAAACTATGACTTTTACAAATTTTCGCCAGCTCCTCATGTGTGGAAGCGTGCAATAATTAAAAGGTTATATAGCGATCCATGTTTTTATCGTATTGATCCACAATTTATTGGAGGGTATTGGTGTGTATCACCGGCTTTTTCCTGTATCTATGATCATGCAGACGGCAAAAGGCGAAAGGTCGTGTTAAAACCAACTAAGAAACGACAGTCGCTGACAAGCAATGCGCCAGCACCAGCACCGGCTTCCAATAACGGTCCCACCATCAGTGACAACCCTTGCTTTCTGTCCAGCAAGCCTGAGCTGGATTTCGCGTGCAGTTTCGATCAAGCTTGCATGTACCTAAGCGATTTCCAGCCTCATCAGCTGACTGGTGTAGTAGTCCCGCTGCCAACTATCAACGTGTATGATCAAGAATACTGGACTGGCAGAGGCCCGGCGCCGGCGCCAGCTGAATGGGAAATTCTATGGTGAGTAATGTTGCCGTATTTATTTATTTATTTTTGTTGTTGAAAATATCAATATCAGTGCGATTCAAAAGTCAAGCGATTCTCCTGTAAGCAATATCATTGGCTGAGTGGCTTCTACAGTACGGCAGATACTGAACAATTGGTGGAACGCTAGACGCATGCGCATTGGAACCTTCTTGAAACGCATATGCATGTAATCACATCGACGGTAGGCGCATGCGCATGTGAACAGGAGACGCCCCCCGAAAAAAGTATTGGTGGGACTGGCTGGGAACTTCTTTAGGGGACTGACCATTACAGTAAAACTTTTCTTTTTGTTTTTCCTCAGAAAAGAAAACGGCTAATGTGGGGATTTCGATGGATAATATCGCTTTGTGTAACAATGCCTGCACATTGCTGAATCGGATTTAAAAAACCACGTACCGGAGTCTACAGTTTAGTGGCCGTTGTTATTGATTAGGATAGAATACTGTACCTGAAACAGTATGCTGATGTTTTCCGACCGTACAGTATACAATACTTTTTTATATTCAGTATACTGTGTAATAAACCCGAAAAAATAAAAACTATGCATTTATTCTACATGTATTACAGTACATACAGTATGTGTCTTCTATACAATACCAGTACATACAGTACAGTACAGTATGTGTCTTCTATTTTTTTGAAGTGAAACTTCTTTAGTGGCACCTATTCTGATGGGGTAAAACGGGAGAGATGGGGGACAAATGTGAAACGGAAGTGACGTCACGGCTCCCCCATCCCTCCCCCCCACATGCCTGCTGTGACATGCGGCGGCGGCGATAGCCGCCGGCGCCGCTCCTAACGGCCACCGTTCCCCCCACGCACCCACTGTGACATGCGGCGCCGGCGGCAATAGCCACCGGCGCCGCTTCTAACGGCCGCCGTTAACCCCGCTGCCATGGGTGTACAAATATGGCTCGCGCAGAGCTTCCGGTGCTGCGGGTGTGGGTGTAGTTAGATGGCGGAAGCCCCGCAAGTCCTCCGGCTGTTCAGCCTCTCTCCTCCCTAACAACGCTTCCCCTTCCATGTGTCCCGCTGACTGAGCGCCGCCGGGGCCGGAGGAGAGCCGCCATTCCCCCCACACGTCCACACAGACATGGGAGGTTGAGGCGCATGCGCAGATTTGACTGCCGGGTCCCGCAGGCCAGGAAGCTATCTGCATCCGTTGATGCGAGGCAGCGCATGCGCAGAGTCGCCCACCCCTCGTAGCAGCGTCTGAGGCTGAAGCGGAAGCGGCGCCGAGAGTGGAGATGCAGCTGTCCCCATCCCTCCCCGATCCACGCGATTGAACGAGCACAGCACGGGGGGGGGGGGGGGCTATTAAACCCCCAAAATACCCACAACATATATATAAGCATATGAGTATCAGAGGAGTGCTACTGAGCATGGCAATATGCATTAAAACCAGAGACATAACATAAAACACAGACAAAGCTCAGTTTTTAGCACATCTAGTGAGACTCATACACGGTACAGTGCCTAAATATATATGGATAAATATCTAATAAGTAAATGGTCTTTTAGTTTGAAATTTTTGGCCAAAATTGTTGTAAGTCCCTGAGCCAACGCCAAGGCAGACCACATATCAGGGGTCCCTAACGCTAATATAAATTCTTAATAACCTGTTTAATAACAGGAAGAATGATTTATAGTAAATCTGTCAATATTAGCTGCAAAGTTCTGTCTGACTGAAGCTTTTATTAACCTGTACATTACCAGGAAAAGCACTCTGTATTAGAGATGTCACAGCCAAACTGCAAGCAGGCAAGTTCCCCTGAGTGGAAGATGCTATGGAGTGAGCCCATAACCATTTAAATGTGGGAGGGGGTGAGCTTAAATTAAGTAGGAGGTTGCCAACCTCCAATCAGCCATGACTAGCTGGACAAGAATTGTAAAACATACTGGACACCTAACAAGCTCCTATTAAACCCCCAAAATACCCACTCGTCGTAAAACGAAACGTCGTAAAACGAGGACCGCCTGTATATAAATTACTAATAAAAATAATTAATTAATAATTAATATTAATCTAAACTATACATTACAACAAACCATAATGTGATCAGTGATTAAAGCATAAGTCCCAAAGAAGATCCAGGGAGGATATTTCAGCTTCAGATATAAGTGGTATAGCCAACCACTAGGAATCTAAGAAAAAAACACAAACAGAAGCGCAAGCTCCATAGCATGTAACTGTTTAAATAAATGAGTGAATTTATTATAATCTGTAGCCCATAGGAAATGCATTTACAGGATTATAAAAAGCAACCATATGTGGGAGAGAAATCTCTATATGAAGACATCAACAGGGGTGTTGGGCATTTTGTGGGAGGTGGTGGAGGTTTACACGAGTCGCAGTGCAATTTTATTCTCTTCATTGTCGGGTTTATACTTGGTCGCAACTACTTTCTGTTCGGGGAGAGCTTCAATCTCCAGACCTGTGGTATGGCTATGAGCACCACGTTTGCCCCCAGCTATGCGAATCTCTTTATGGAGTATTGGGAATCCAGAATTATCTGGACCAATGCACGGCTGGGGGCGGGCTTGGTGTTCTATGGCCGGTACATTGATGGCATCATGATCATATGGGATGGGGGCGATTTCGAGCAGATATTAACTGACTTCAACTACAATGACATGGGCCTCAGATTCACCCACCAGTCAGCTCATCCAATATAGTTTTCTTGGATTTGGAATTGTCGATAGGTTTGAATTTGACCATCAACACACAGGTGCACTTCAAGGATGTGGCAGTTAACAGTTATTTGCATGCAAAGAGCAGCCACCATTCAAAGTGCATAAAACAAAAACTACTCTTAGCTCCAAAAATAACAGAGGTTGGAACTCACAGGGCATAGCAAGGGGTCCCAAACAAAACATGTCCAAATATTATTATCGTAAAAAGTTTGAGTTGGACTATCCCTAGCTTGTAGCAGGTAGAGAAACTAATGAGAAATTGGTATCGCAGTAATGATCGATAGAGGAAAACTGGAAGGGGAAGGACAGGCACTATGTGAGAACAGGTGGGGAGTGTGAGGCAGTCAGTGCATATCACCTCTATGTCCCCGATCCACATACAGTTCTCGTCCCACCTTTGTTGTTCCCCGAGTGTCCAGAGGTACTGAGTTGAGTACCTGGTATCCTGTAGCTGGAGCAATAGAGATCCCGAGTGCTGAGGCCAGTAGCGGTAGTTGCAGGCTTAAGTCCATCCAGGAAAACTCAGGTGGTATCTCCGATCACTCGATACACATGGAGGTGCCCGTCATCGATCAGCGTTCTCCCGTGATGCTTGGCGCCAGTCCAAGAACGGAACCTGCGCTACAGATGTGCGTCACTCCAATCAGCCAGACAAAATGAATTAAAAAAAATTGGTAGAACAGCGAAGTCCGGTGAAAAGCACCATTCAACTCACCAAGTGGTATGAAAAATAAAAAAAAATAAAAAACACTAAGGACAGAACAGGACAATTCTTCCACGCGTTTCAGGCTATGCAGCCCTTTCTCAAGGAGTGTAATAGGGTCAGAGTGGTGGAAAACTTAAATAGCCCCTCCTCTGAACCCTAACACACCTGAAAACACACAGGTGATTGTAACATGTGGTGGTACCAATTAGATGTGCATGTATCTCCATGGTAATGGCAACTATAACATTTAATTGGACTTAGTGGATACTTTATATGTACCTATATGGGTGTTAATATTATACAACTGATACAGAACTGATACTTAAGTAATAATCCCTGAAGAACAGGGCATACTTGCCAATAATGCCCTGGCTGGAAGAGTTGAAGGCCCGAGGTGAAGCCGAGGGACTTTAACTAAGCCAGGCCATTATTGGCCAGTAATGCCCTGTTCTGAGGGGATTATTACTATTATAGGCTAAATGTAGGCTTATTTAATAAATAATAGACACTTTTGTATAGTTAACAATAGATTTTGTATTAAACTAAAATGGTAAATACATAAAACCAATTCTATATACTCTTACACTGCATATATCTATATCCACACTCTGCCACCCCCTCTGTGTACACACACACACACACACAGCACCTCTACAGACACACACAGCAGCTCAACACACACAAACTGCTGCTACACACACACAACAGCACACCACACAGCACCTCTACACACACAACAGCTCTACACATACACACACACACACACACACACACGAGCTCTAGACACACAACACAGCACCTCCTCTACACTCACAACACAGCACCTCTACACAAACAACACAGCACCTCTACACACACAACACAGCAGCTCTACACTAACACAACAGCTCTACACACACACAACACACAAACTCTGCTGCTACACACATGCTACACCCATAAACACTGCTGCTGACACTGACACACACACACACACTGGAGCTCTATACACACACACGCACACACACACACACAGTAGCTCTATACACACACAAACTGCTGCTACACATATAACAGCACAACACACACACACACACACACACTGCAGCCACAATAAAAATGCAGCCACTTACTAAACTTTGCACTTTCCCCCCACCTCTACACACAACACAACACCTCTACACACACCCCCACCCCCCACACACACAACACTGTACCTCTATACATAACACAGCACCTCTACACACACAACATACAACATGCACCTCTTTACACAGAACCTCTACAAACAGCACAGCACCTCTACACACACACACACACACACACACACACACACACACATGTGTGTGTGTGTGTGTGTACACGGGGTAGCGGTATTGTTTGAATAGATATCGCAGTGTAAGAGTATTAGAGGTGGTTTCATGTATTATACCATTTATTTGAATAAAAAAATCTATTTAACTATACTAACAAACGTGTTCTTTATTTATGAAATACATACATTTAGCCTATAATAGTAATAATCCCCTCAGAACACGGGCTTACTACTCTGGCCATAATGCCCTGGCTGTGGTTAAAGGTCCCTCTGGCCTTTAACTCTTCCAGCCAGGGCATTATTGCCAGTAATGCCTGTTCTTCAGGGATTATTACTTAAATAAAGCCGCCCGCGATCGCCTGTTAGAGGCGTAGAGGTTAGAGTGATTGATTCAGTGTCTCTCGTGACTGCGTCTCTTACAGACAGTGTAGAAACGGTAGGAGTCACACAGTGTGAGTCCCATTCAAACGCAGGGACCGGCCCGCTGTGGTTAATACCGATGGTCATTAAATCTGCTGTGTGGACCATCTCGCTGGGTTTTTTGATGTGAATCTCGAAAAAAATTTCCCTGATGTGGTCAAATACTAGCGGCTGTGCCTCTGTATAAGTGTTCCTGTCTAGGCAACCAAGTATCCTTAGGGTGGCAACAATTGTTAAAATACCTCAATTTTCAGAGGAACCTCTGTTATGGTCTATTTAATAATTGCCTTTGTCCTACTGTAATTAACACACTGATGCACTGCCGATATTAAACTAATTGAGCAAACGACCCAATTGAGCTAACCTATCTGCAACTCATTTCATCACCAACTTTAGTAGGATACCACACCCACTGCGAGTATTTTTACACTGTACCTGTGGTACTAATACTCAACGTGGTGTCCACCATTTTTCAGGTCATATTTACCCAGTTTATTTTGATTTATACGAATCAACAAATTGTTTTTAGTTTACCATTTACCGACCCACTGAGTCTGGTTGGGTATGTCTTGATATAACGAGTATTCACTATACATTTGCTCTAACATACTATGGCCTCCGGTAACTGTACAGACATACTATATAACTTGTATGTGGGTTTAGGAGTGTATGTAATTTAGGGACTTTCTGACTCCTGCCTCCATCTGGATGCAGCATACACAAGAATGTTGAACTTCTTTGCTGTCAGAAAGAATCATACTGTACTGTATGTAGCTTCTCTTTTATACGTTAAACAAAGATGGAATGAAATCAAGAATTTCTACAGTCCTATGATTTAAATTATAATTGTAAATAATATCCCCAGCAACAATCAACAACCCTTCATACATTCAAAAATTATAAACAGCAATGCCCCAAAAGATCACATACACATGGTGTCATTTTTTTATTTTGTGGGCAATATCTGTTGTTCTTACAAGGTCTTAGATAATATATGAGCTATGATGTGTGTGTGTGGGGGGGTAGGGTTCTAGTAGTTATTAATAAGTTTTTTCCCCCCATTAAATATTGTTTTATATTGGTTGTCATGTTAATCAAAAACTAATTAAAAGATTATTTAAAACAAAAATTCAAAAGTAAAGAATTCTCGCTGGAGAAATGAGTGTCTTGTGTTAAATTCCTGTTAAACTTTTTTTTATGTTTCTTCTCCTTGGGTCATTTCTATCTACTTTATCTGAGTACACTTATTTTCAAAATACATGATCAACATAATCCTAATTCTTCCGTCCATTTTTCCCAAGGAACCATTTATATTGAGATATATTTAAATTGTCATGAAACTATACTTACCATCTCGCTTGGTAGAATCTGTGACATATTGTCCCTGGATCTCATGTAAATACAGTATATTCCTATTGGATGTCCTCAATACAATACAATCCCTTTAATTAAACCTCGGAAAGTGTACCCATAGGAAAGAAATGTTTCACTATTTCATTATCCAACATAGGGGCCACAATCACGTGCTGTGGGACTTTAAACTTGCAGGCGATAGCATCACCCATGTTAACTTGGGAAGCAGGGGGTCCCTCCGGACCTGAAATTAATGCAGATCAGTCCAGATCCCCCTTGTTCAGTTCTATGTAATAAAATGTAAATAAAAACATGGTGACCGCCTGTAAGACCTGTGTAGGGAGATGTAGTTCTCTCTGTGTAGCTCTTACTGACTGCAAGCAGATCGCACGGGTTAGATCTCTGAAAAAGCAACTGCTACAGTTGCAGCGCTGTTATCCAACATTTCACACATTTGTATTTCTGAGCATACCGCAGGTGGTGCCGCATGATTTCCTTCAAATTTCCCGCGTTAAGACGCATGTTTACTAGTGTTTTTATCGGGTGTTGTTGTCTTAAAATTAAAAATCTAAGTAATTTGAAGATTAACGTTACGAGTTCATACTGTATACTGGACATGGGAAAGAAGTCCTTTGTGAGGCTCCTTAGCCATACACAAAATCCTCTAACGTAGAAGATACGGGTGTATTGGCGGCATTCATGGCACCTTCCCAGGAAGAATATCAAGTGGAATGCCACGTGAATACGCAGAGATGCGGAGTTCGTATAACGGCCGCTGCATCTTTACTGTAACCGATCGTATGGGGCATTTTCCTACGAACGGTATCTTGTTTGTGATAACTCTTTCTGATATTTGATAACACAACTATCAGACCAATCGGTATAAGATTCAACCCAATCATCATGCCGAGAGCGTATAAGAGAGCTACCTGAATGGCCACATAATCTGTACAACGTGCCTTTCCTTTCACTACAGAGTTACTAGACGTGAAATCTTTTAGCTGTCTCAATACGACCTAAACATGAAGTGTGATTATAAAACAGAATGGTAAATAGTTTTAGCCTGGTTGTAGTAAAGAAATATTTTAGACTTGTTAGTCTTGCTGTCTATTGTGGCAAAAACAAAATCAGTGATCTTGGAGATTTACTATAATACATATTGAGTATTGGCTAATGGGTTTGCCTAAGTACGTGTCAGTAGGAAGTTACGCAAAAACCCTCTGGGTACTCTGGATATTAAGAATTACTTGTACATACAGTCATTTTTTTTATCCCAACCACTTATTTTCGCCATACATGCTATATCATCTAGAACAAAAACAATGTGTGTTCTTTTATACTTTATTACCCAAGGGTATTACGCTGAATAAGTGCTGCTATTCCTAACAATGTGTTTTTAAAGACTGGTTCATCTTATCTTTCGTAGCGCGGACTTCCCTCCAACCCCTCTGGAGAGGATGTGGCTAACAGTGTGTGTGTGTGGTGCAATAACTCGACCCAATAGGCTAAATTAATGCTAGAGCTATTATACTCCTGCGGTGGATGATTCAACAAAGTTCGATTAGTTGTGCAATGTACAGTAATTAGACATGTAGCAGAAACAATACCACCGTACCGATAACGCACAATAATCAACTAAAATTGTTCACACAAACCCTGAGATACAACAACTAATTATGCGGAATTTTAAATAAAATAACTTATAATAGATGAAGAACCAAAAAGTTATCCTACTAAACCCAACCTCATTCATACAACTAGGATGTCTTGCATGTATAGAACAATTAGCATAAAGAACCATACAATAATAATAATTATAATTCTGATATTTGTACAATTATTGTGAACAATATAAACCACACAATCACTGTAAATTAAATCATTTTAAACTTAATTAACATTATTATATCAAGGATATTTAAATTTTTGCATAAAAAAATCCTGTATAGGAATGGCCCTATGATTTCTAAAAAAAACAAGTCTAATACTATTATAAAGATTTAATATAATATTAATTTTACACAATAAAAATAAATATATAGATATAGATATAGATAAAGAAAGTATAAGAAAATCAATGAAAATGGAACTGATATTAAACTCTAGTCAAACATATAAGACCCCATACATATGAGAGATAAAGATAGAGAATTTAAAATATTGAAGGAAAACTCTCCCAAAGGACAACAGAACCCTGCCTATTTGGTTCCAAACTCTAAGGAAAGTGGAGAGATCAATGTTGAATGAAACCTGAGCAGTTAGGCAAAAAGCAAAGAGAAAACAGAACTAAACAAAGTGCTTGTGTCCAAAAACTATTTAGACCTTTTGGGCGAGAGTTGTATTTTCAAAGGAATAGGCCAGAAAGATTCTCCATACCATACTGACTTTAAACTATCCCACCTACTTTAGTAATGGGAAATCTTGAATACCCATATCTAAGCCCACCAGGGTCTTGGAATGTACTGAGCAAAATGACGGGGAACACTTGCGACAAGACTCCCTTGACAATCGCACGGCTAGCGCAAAAAAAGAAATATGACGCACAGTGCTCTTTTGTGCGACCCACATACTTAAATCGCCACGAACGCGTAGTAGATAAACTATATAGAGAGAAAGAAGCTGATTGGACTCTTGAGTGTAGGTGACTGAGTGATTACAGATGACGAGACGATATCCGAAACCTGAAGATGTTTACACATAGTATCTACATCTACCACATTTGACATTCCAGGCACTAAATGTTTGTTCCTCCAGTACCCCGTGTGTTAACACTCAGTTTACTTGGCCAAGATCTATGTGTCTTAATATAAGACCCTACGAAGACCAATGGTGCTTAGCAGAAGATGACCCTTGAGGTGTGGCTTGAAAGCAAATTTTCCAAGGGCGATTGATAATAGTTGTAATTTGTTAGAATAGCTATTGAAGTAGTAATGAATTACACCGTGGGTGTTTTTATTTTTGCTGTTACAGCCATAGTTGAGAGATTGTTTTAAGCTTAGACTCTTAGCTAAAAAGAATCCACAGCTCAACAGCCCCTGACTTTATCAAATGCATCTTGTCACATTAAGGTTGTATTAGAACCCTTTGCTTGAAATGCGTCGAGAAAGACGACAGGATTGCACCTCAAGACCTGTCAGACGAAGCATTCATACTTAGCCGATGAATTGAATAAGGGGACGTTACGTAGCACTTTGAATGGTGAATTAAAAGAAATGGGTTAGAACAGCGAAGTCGGTGAAAAGCACAATGCAACTCCACCAAGGGTAGGAAAAATATAAAAAAAGTTATTATTACATATTACAAAAACAACAAAAACACTAAGGACGAACAGGACCAATCTCACGCGTTCAGGCATGCAGCCCTTTCCTCTAGGAGTGTTAATAGGCGACAGGGTGGTGGCAAAATTAAAATCGCCCATCTATGGAACGCTAACAACATTTATTTCTGAAACAGCTGATTACAGGTTGTTGTAAACAGGTGGTTGGGGGTCCAATAGGATGTGCATGGATCTATGTTAATGGCAACTAAATTAATGAATAGTGGATACTTTATTGTACTATAATGGGTGTTAATTTATCAACTGATAGGAAACTGATACCGTGTTAAGTAATAGAATAGTAAATGAAACTGGACATTGATTACCAATACTGGTAAATCTGCAGTGAGTTTGATTCCATGTAATCGGGTTGATCCAAACGAAGTAATAAAAAGGGGATTAGAGATACTAATGTTTCCTAGGTGTATAATTGAACTAGGATTGTCAGATGATTCGTTAAGAGATAATTAAAGTAGCCAATCGGGACTATATACAACTTCTTCCGCCCAGCAGTAAACATAGTCATATTTAGTCAGAGGAATACAATATGGGCCAATACATCGCCTTAAGCAGTAATTGTTCAACATACGAGGATTATCATCACAGCGCTACCGCGCTCACTGATCGTTCCTTGCTAGACGGATTCACAATAAACAATATTGCTTGAAGCTAACAAAATGCTCTTAACAAAATAGAGAAGAGTTGATTAATGGGGGCGAGGTCCCGGGACAATGATGAGAGATGAAACAGATGCTATACAAGTCTACTTGGACCCTTCTACTTATAAAAATTTCGCCATCAGCATATGAAATCAAACAGATAATAAATAAGCACTGGGTATTCTCAATATTGACCCCTGTTAAGAGATATACAGGAAACAAGGCCCAAAGTTTGTTAAAAATAAACCAAAACTTTGGGCAAGATAATATCGCCCATTGTAAAAGGAATGATAATAATCTCAACAAAATGAGTTTTTTCCAAAAACGTAATAGGTTGATTCCCCTGTGGTCAAATGTAAATATGTTTCCATACATACTAAGACAAAACTTTTCAAGTATGGAGAGTATCAGGTCACACAGCTCACTCTTTTATTAATTGCACCACACAATTTGTCATTGAATGCTTATGCGGTTGCAAAAGAGAGATAGTGGCGGTTCTCAAACACGTCATGTTTAAAATTCGGATAATGGAGTCCCATGAGAGTACTGTATCTCAAATGTGACTAATGGGCATCCCGTATCCAACCACTTTGATGAAGGTCCAGATGGTTCTTTGCGACTTGTAAATGCATTGCTATGAGCTGTTCCAATTAATTATAGGGGGGTGAAAGGACATGATTTTACAAGAGAGAAGCGTTTTGGATTTTCTTAGAAACTTAATCCCAAATGGAATAACACCCAATGGGATTTGAAACTATGTCTCTAATATATCGATTGGTTCCTCTACCTTAAGGTGGGAGGGGGGTGAGTCGCCAAGAAGTAAGTGGCTCTGAATTTTTCTTTGGAGGCACAGTGTGTGTGTGTGTGTTGTGTCTGTAGGTAGCAGCGTAAGTTTGTGTATGGATGTAGACTAAATGATTGTTGTATAGTAGTGTGTGTGTTGTATAGCTCCGTGTAGGTGTGGTGTTCAGTGTCAGCAGTAAGTTTATGGGTGTAGCATGTGTGTGTAGCAGCGAGTTTGTGGTGTTTAGTGTGTGTGGTGTGCACACACACACACACACACACACACACACACACACACACAGCAGCTCATACACAAACTACTGCTACACACACACACACACACACACAAAACAGCATATCACACACAACACAGTGCCTCTACACACACACACACACACACACACTGGAGCTCTAGACACACAACACAGCACCTCCTCTACACAGCAGCTCTACACACACAGCAGCAGCTCTACACACACAGCAGCTCTACACACACAAACTCTGCTGCTACACACACATGCTACACCCATAAATACTGCTACTGACACACACACACACTGGAGCTCTATACACACACACACACACACACACACATCAGCTCTACACTCACACAAACTGCTGCTACACATACAACAGCACAACACACACACACACACACACACTGCAGCCACAATAAAAAATGCAGCCACTTACTAAACTTTGCACTCTCCCCCTCCAGCTCTACACACAACACAGCACAACACAGCACCACTACACCCCCCCCCCCCCCCACACACACACCCACACACACAACACTACACCTCTATACACAAACACTTACTCCTTTGCAGTCTCTCTCCCCCCCCAATTCAACTGAATCTGCTCAGAAAATATCAGTCAGCTTGGGAGGGGGGGGAGTCAAACCGTGGCTGATACTTTTTGACCAATCCCCTGCCATGTCTCAGAGCTTTTACTTAATTCAAACCAATCCCCTGCCCTGTCTCAGCTGTTCTGAAAGCTGATTAGCTGGAAATATACAGATTGAAAACTGCATTTTGAAGCTGCTGAAATTCAGGGCATTACTGTGGATAATGCCCGGAATTGTAACCAATCAGAGAGCAGGGTTTTCAATAATGCCCTGAATTTTACTGCTTTAGCCTATAATTTATTTTAATAATACAGTATTGTAACCGGGGGACTCCGGAGCTGAACCGCATTGATTTCAGGTCCGGAGACCCCCTGCTTCAAGAGTTACAGCCCCTTTTATGGGGTGCCGGTATCCGTCTGCTTGGTTTAAATCCCCCTTTCGCGTGGGCCGTGACGCGGGAGAATTTAAATATGGCCGCTGGGATACCGGCACCCCATAACAGGACCTGCAACACGGATAGCAGGGGGTCCCCAGACCTGAAATCAAAGCGGTTCAGCTCCGGAGACCCCCTGCTACAATATTGTATTATTAAAATAAAGCCCCACTATCGCCTGTTAGAGGCGCACCGATAGAGAGATTGAATCAGTCAATCTCTTACTGTGCATCTAATACAGACAGGTAGAACCAGGTAGGAGTCATACAGCATGAGTCCCATTTAATGAAAGGTACCCCCGCTGTGTTAATCAGATGGGCCATTAAATCTGCTGTGGACCATCTCGCAGAGTTTTCAGCGAATTAGCTGTGAGTTTGGAACGTGATATCGACGAATACAGGCGGCTGCATCTGTAGCTCGAATTGCCAATTATTCAAAGAGAGTTCAGTATGTGAACAAACTCAGAGATCCAATTGAAATCGCAGCATGGTACCGGGATAGGGCTAGTCTCACTTGGTAACAACCCCAGGGATCATGTGGTCACTGACTATTGGTGAAAGACAGGACTGGGAAGTAGGGTTAGGGAGCCCTCAGTTAGGGTTAACTTGCTTGGAAAACTGGAGACCACTTATTTTAATTGAGCCTACTAAAAGAAAGAGAATTTTTAATAAACAACCCCCCTTCCATGGCTGCACTACAATAGATCTATATGGCAGTTCATTGAGTACCATGTCAAACAAAAGTTTTGGTGGGCACCATGATTTAACGTGCACCACGTTGGGACCCCTGCTGTCGACTTTCATTGGACCCTCATGTAAACTTGCTTCTTAGTTTCCTCCCTGTATAAGAGATGTGCAGCTCACACTATGACACAGAGAATAATTACTCACCCAGAGTGTTCAGCAGCCCTATGAGAAGCAGCACAGACTGCAGCATTGTTACTGCTGTGTTGTAGTGCAGCACTGTAGTGTGTCTCTGTCTGAGAAGTTACTTCTGTGAAGGTGTCTCAGGAGTATCTGCCAGAGCTGAGGATCCCAGGGCTTTATACTCAAGTCCTCACATAAGCAAACAGGTTACTCAATATGTTTGTCCCTTATTAATTTCACATTGTGTGTACGTGTGCATATGTACGTGTGTGTACGTGTGTGAGTATTCTATTGTATTCCTGGTATGTATCTTGGCATACAGATGTGTTACATTTCTGTTCACTAACTTATTCAGTGAAGTCTTGCCTGCGCTGGAGAAGATCTTAGTCACACTCCCTTGAATAGAGATAAAATATATTCTGAAGTGCATATAAAATGAGACTTTAGTTGTAAAAGGAATGAGCTAAACATTGCAGTCCATCCAAAATGAATGGAAAGCTGAGCACAAATATTTGGTCCTGTATTATACATTGAAAGCTTATAATTTATTATATTTTATTATAATATTTAACCATTTCACCAAGTCATACAATGCATTGCAGGCCCCCATGGCAGGTAAATGTTTTATGACACAGGATACAGTATAATTAACTCACGAAGAGAAAAGCGTAGTCCATCTTAAAACAGGTGAACATCTCAAGACACATCAGGTAAAAAAATCTCTAACCAGATAAATGAGGGAGAACTCAGCAAAGTATTTAGGAGAATGTGCATATTACACTGAAATGTCAATTTTTTTTCTAAAGTGCCATACACAACAGATTTAAATAACATTTGCATACAAGAAATGAAGTATAATAAATAATAATAATAATAATAATAATTGTAGCCAGGGTGCCTCCGCTATCCCTATCTCCCGGTTCCTTTCCCCCTTACGTGTGTGCTGCTTCCGGGGCAAGCGCGTTGCAAGGGGCTCCCGGCGACATCAGTGGCAGGGCACCGCCATCTTTATTCTGTCTGCGTGTGCGTGGAGGCTGGCACATGCGCAGACGCGATGCGGCGGCCATTATAGGGAGTGAGAAGTGGCAGAAGCGGCGCTCCATAGTCAGGGACATTCCCAAGTTCGCACATGCACAGTTATCAGCTGCGGCGGCCATTACAGTTCACGCATACGGTCCTAATGTTAAAGAGCTCTGCAAAGGACTACAACACCCAGCAGCCTCTGGGGACTGCCCTATGATCTCTGTCACATGCAGCCAGACAGCCAATAGGGTTTGCAGCTTCTCCTGCTAGAGAAAGATACAATGTTGCGCACAGACCATGCGAGTCAGCTGGTGCTGGGATAAGGTAGGGGGAGGTTGTGTAGGGAGCAAGTGGCTTTTTACACTAGACCAGGTTACCCCTTAGGCCCCAGCTAGGCCCATCTCCCCTTCAGTTTGTGGCTGCTCTAGGGAAGGCCTCTTAGGTAGAGACATTGCCCTGTTAGCAGTCAGCTTAGTCAGGGACACAGCTGCAGTGCTGCGTGCTCTGAGCAAAGAAGGGTCAGTGTTGCAGTGAATCATTCTCTGTCAGAGACATAGACTGTCTGAGTGGTGAACTCGCTCAGAAGGAGACCATCCACCAGGAGAAGGATGCCAGCGCTGAGGCTTCGACGCTGGACATAGACGTCCTCTTCCATTGTTCTGTGGTACCCGGTTGCAGGAGCACCGGGCAGGTATTCTCCAAGTCACCAAGTGCACCACCTATACACTTCATCTTAGTGGGCAACGCTGTCCCACACATGGGTGGGGTTGTGGGACTCTTGGGACTTTTGGGTACAAGGACTTTGGGAATACAGTGTGGGGTTAAGGCGGAGGGTGACACTGAAGTTCTGTACTGTTGATGTCATATTGTTGATGCATGTGTATTGTGTTTATCTGCCCATATAGTAAACCTGTGTTATATATACCTTTGGTGTATGTGGTTAATATATGTGGGTCCTGTGTAGGGGACATTCTACACTCCCTAGAATCCTACACTGGTGGAGGCTCTGTATGTAAAATTGTTCCAGAGGATTCACCCAAGGCTCTCACTGGCGGAGACTCAGGCCTCCTGTGAGCCTAACAGGTAAAAGCACCACACACCTGGTAACATACATATAGGTTCCCCAGCACATGCACCCTATCTGTGATTGGGGGGGGGAGGAATATGCGTTACATAATAATAATAATACCAACTTGATGGTTAATTGTACCTATAGGAAGAAATCTCTGAAAACAGAGGCCTGCTAGAAGGAAGTCAACTAAAAAAAAAGTGTACAATATGTTGAACAGATGTTTCACCCAAAAAGCAGCCTGCAGCTTGTCAAAAAGGACCTGTAAGAGGAGAGGCGGCATGACTTACCATAGAGGGGCCCTTCCCCTAAGGAGCTTTGAGGTCAGGATAGTGTGGGGGGATAGAGGGGTATTTAAGGGGGAAGGGGAGAATCTTACCTCCCTCTTTCTGCAAGGATCAACCTGGAGGAAAGTTCCCCATCTGGAGTTTCCTGGTTCCATTATATTGTATCCTGTTCATAATGGCTCGCTGTGTGAAGGAAGAATGACAAGGTCAGATATCCCAGCACAGGAGGTGGCATGAAGTCCAGTGGTTGGAGACGGCAGACTGGTATCATCAATGAGAGAGCGGCAGGAAGAGGCATGGCAGTGCGGTCTGGAGTGGCTGTTATGCGCGTGTTTGGCGGTGAGTTAGGAAGCTCGGCAGGGAGGGTCCACCGATGGTGTGAAGGTGATTCAGCATCGATGAATTGGTGGCAGAGCATGCTCCAGCGGTGGCACAGGCTCCAGCATCGACACATGCCTCGGCAGAGGACTGGATAAACCAGGTGTCATGGGAGACCAGGTTTATCAACACATTTTTATACCGGGATTATTTGATTGAGCTAAGCAAGGAGGTAAAATAAATTGTCATTTATTTCAGGAAAAGACATACACACAATGTAACACAATTTACACGGTTAACACACTTACTGGGAACGGAGCTAACGAATAAACTTGTCCTTTAAGCGAAATTCTCAAGAAGGACCTCTGTAGGAGCCCTTTCCAATAACCGGGAGGTACTCACGAAATCCTAGAACTGATTTCAGCATGTAATGCCAGCCACGACCGCTACGTTCTCAAAAAGCGGGACTTAGCACATTTTCAGAGTCAAAATCTTTGAAGCCGGCTCGCGTCTATTTAGCACAGAGCATCTTTGAATTTGCTGCTGATGCTTTGGCGCTTGGAATCTGCACTCCTGATTGGCTGCAAGGTTTCTTATGGGTTTCAGTGTTCCATTCACAAACCTCTGCAGCCTATCAGATCGTGGGAATTCCCCTGCCAGCCAATCACCGATTTGCCGGTATTGTAATGCCGGGGGCATGTGCCAACCTGGCACCTCTGCCTCTTAGCAAACTGAGCCCACACGCTGTCCAGGCTCCACAAAGTCTGGGTTTGGGCAAATGGTGTCCGGATAGCCCTGTGTTAGGCCAGGACAGAGGTACTAAAGTATAACTGCAGTACCCCGCCTGTTCTAACACCTTTGAATCCCTAAGGCTTTCATGTCCGGACTCTGCACAGACCCATAGGCACCAAGCTTGGTAGCCATCTGGTTCCTCAGAAACCAGGACTAGGAAATCCCACAGTTCATTGACAGGTTATCAGTACATATACCTATTAAACATCTCTTTAATAAAATATACTGTCCTGTATCTTGTGGGATAAAAATGTGTAAGTACCGTTCTGGTGTCAGGGATGGAGTAAGGGGATATACTGCCTACACTCACTAGCCTCATCCTTGCCACACTCTAGAAATTACTTTTAAACTTTTTACACACAAAAACCACTTAAAGCTTTATCATATAGCAGGAGCATCCCCTGAACCCTTATACTAGGTTGAGGGTACATGGCATTTACCTGGGCACTCCTCCTTATACTAGGGATCCTCTGTATGTTGCATGTATGCATTAACCCCTTAATGCCCCGTTTACCTTGTCTGGTTTATGCTGCAGCAGGAATCCTGGCGGTGAGTCGCAAGAACGTTTTCAGGGTAGGAGTTTGCCTGGAGCTATGTGCGTTTGTGAAGATTGAAATAATGTGTGTGGCTCAGGCTATATGAAGACAGACTATCATCACCTCCATTTTGGCGCAGAAGCCATTTTGAGTGTTTGAATGTATGTATATATGTGTATGATCTGTGAATGATTGATATCCTGCAGAGTATCACTCCTAGATGTAACTCGCCCTTGTATAATTCCTACGAGTAATGAAAGAAATTGAAATTGCATTCGTAAGAGGTTTTTCCTGCCTTAGACAATTCTGCTGACCTAAGGTTCTGTTATCTGACAGATACAGTACACACAGAGGGCTAAACAGGCAGTCCCGGTGGCAAAGCATAGGTACAGCAGGCTAGAGAATATGACACACAGTATATCACAGTAGTCACAATGCTATTAGTAGTGTGCATACCTTATGTGGCCATAGCCAATGTCCATCTGGTCATAGTACGAGT
The DNA here is from genome assembly GCA_036426205.1 of Ascaphus truei. NCBI lineage: Eukaryota > Metazoa > Chordata > Amphibia > Anura > Ascaphidae > Ascaphus > Ascaphus truei. The sequence continues at coordinate 425 of WSYH01009426.1, read as the reverse complement.
CTCAATTACAGTACTCTATGTGTGCATCACATCGGCGCTACAAGCACCTGCCACCCATCCGACACATCAACCCCCTAGCAAGCCGGAACAATCTCACCCGTGACCTCCACGACGTCAACGCGATGACGTCATACCGTACAACAAGTCTACAACAAGTTAGATCCACAGTGATAGTGAGGCTGTGGGAACATGTCCATGCATATTGTTATGTCTCATTATTAGTATTGCATTCTGTATGATCTGATACTTTCCACATTACTGAGTGTATACCTGAATACCATATATATACAACCACCCACTACCTACAAACAAAGTGAGGATAACTTGCCAGTGATATCAAAGTTACCCCTATATTTGGATACAAACTTTATTCTTTGCACCTAAGGGTCATACCCCTATATTTGGATACAAACTTTATTCTTTGC
>WSYH01009425.1:0-25975 GCA_036426205.1 Ascaphus truei | reverse complement strand
CACTAAGGTGAATGGAGAGTCCCGAAACAGCTCACCGCCTCTACAGGTCAGTCTGCTGGCTTCCGCCGGCTCTGTGTCCTGGACCGGAGCTTGCTTCTGCGCGCCCGTCTGCAAGGTGTGACGTCACTGCATACAGAGCTGGTTCTACGGATCCTCTCCAAGACCAAAATTGGTCCACTGGTAAACTCTACGCGTTTCGCCCAGCTACCAAACTTTTCTCGGCTTCGTCAGGAGTGTGATCTGTGTTCTATTGGTGGCTTTTATACATGTTATTCAATTAAAATGGGCTCATTCATTCAATTTAATCATTAGCCTAGATTGCACTGGGGAGTCAATGTGAATACAATAAACCGGGTACATATATAACATTTGGACATGGGGAAACTTCAATCTATTAATATCATGTATTATGTTTAAAAATTTCTAGTGGGTATTAACGACAATTCAACTTAAGGGTTTTATGACCATGTCACCTGGCAAATGACTCATATTTCTGAGTGTGACAACGGATGTTTAAGGAGTGCATATCAAATACATTAAATTACCCATAATACAAGGGAGGGAAAATAAGGATATAATCTACAAATGTTGCTAATATTAACCCTATTAGTTTAGGGGAATTAATGACACGTTAATATATTTAAGAGCTAAGTGGTGGCATACCAATTTATCCGGATGTAATGTCTAATCACAGGCCAAAAAAGAGACCAATGAGGTTTTTACAAAAGATGTCATGGTTCATCAAAAGAGGCAGAAAGTTTCAGGACACTTTTTGACACATTGAAGGGTGCTTGACCCATAATTATTATGGGCAGTTATTTAAAGTAGGGCTGATGTTACTAAGCTTCCTGATCACACACAGAAAAAGATGTATTGCAGTGATCAAACAGAAAAGTGACATGGGGGTGATCTATTTGAGCAAATAACTGCAGTGACATATCATTTACAATAACTAGTGCATATAAAGTGAATATCAATGGACATAGCTGTTATACGAAGACATATATTATTATATAAAGATATCCGAGACAGAAAGCCATTCTGGAGGTAGATCTGAAATGAAAAGCAGGTGAGAGCAACTAGTTTGTAAATGATATGTCACTGCATTATTTGCTCAAATAGATCACCCCCATGTCACTTTTCTGTTTGATCACTGCAATACACTTTTCTGTGTGTATCAGGAAGCTTAGTAAACTCAGCCCTACTTAAATAACTGCCATAATAATTATGGGTCAAGCACCCTCAATGTGTCAAAAAGTGTCCTGAAACTTTCTACGTCTTTTGATGAACCATGACATCTTTGTAAAAACCTCATTGGTCTTTTTTTGGCCTGTGATTAGACATTACATCCGGATAAATTGGTATGCCACCACTTAGCTCTTAAATATATTAACGTGTCATTAATTCCCCTAAACTAATAGGGTTAATATTAGCAACATTTGTAGATTATATTCTTATTTTCCTCCCATTTGTATTTATGGGTAAATTTAATGTGTATTTGATATGCACTCCTTAAACATCCGGGTCAAACACGAATATGAGCATTTGCCAGGTGACATGTCATAAAACCCATTAAGGGTGTTGAATTGTCGTTAATACCCACTAGAAATTGTAACATAATAACATGATATTAATAGATTGAAGTTTCCCCATGTCCTAATGTATATATGTACCCCCGGTTTATTGTATTCACAATGACTCCCCAGTGCAATCTAGGCTAATTGATTAATTGAATGAATTGAGCCCTTTTTTAATTGAATAACATGTATAAAAAGCCACCAATAGAACACAGATGACACTCCTGACGAAGCCAGAGAAACAGTTTGGTAGCTGGGCGAACGCGTAGAGTTACCAGTGGACCAATTTGGTCTTGGAGAGGATCCGTAGAACCAGCTCTGTATGCAGTGACGTCACACCTTGCAGACGGGCGCGCAGAAGCAAGCTCCGGTCCGGACACAGAGCCGCGGAAGCCAGCAGACTGACTGTGGAGGCGGTGAGCTGTTTCGGGACATCCTCCATTCACATAAGTGATACATGCTTTTAACCTTTGTGCAAATTGTAAGGTGCGCATTTTTATTATGTTTTCATTATAAAATTTTCATACTGATCGCACTATGTAGTTCTCTCCTTCTCTCTATACACATACTGCCGACGGAGAACCGCTAAGGGGGGTACAGCTTACAGATATCTTCAAGGGTGGCAACCCAATTTGCCAACTGCTTTGAATATTACCTTGTCTCTGTGAGTAGATCACCTACGAGCAAGATATTGCTTATATATCCACCTAATACATAACGTCTGCACTTATATGTATATATTGTTCTCTTATCTCCCCTAATGGTAAGTAGCTACAAGGACTCCTTGCAGCCACAGATGAGTATCGCACTTCCCGAAAGTGTGTGAATGCTGTTATATAGCATGTGAGTGCAATACTTAATGGCTCTGTTTTTACCTTTGGCCAATTAATTGCATTAATTAAGGGCGTTTGTGCTTTCTCCCTTATTTTTCCTTTGTATTTTCATTGTAAGGAAATGTGAACCCATATCTTGTGATTAATGGTTTCTAATCTCTTTATTCTATGTACACGGAACAAGCAGTGCTGACAACTTGGATGAGTGTATTCCAGCAAGATACATGGAAAGCAGTGGCTGCTTACATCCCCCAACCTTTGCAGTACACATGTGGACGGCCCAGCATGCTTGTCAGCACTCGAGAGCTGGGCATGCGATCTCTATGGCAACGTGAGTCGTCCCATTGCCTCTCCGTAGTTCTGTGATGATGTCGTCATGCAAGACTCTATAAAAAGCCCTCTAGGAAGCATAACATGAGGACGGACAGATACAGGAGGACATCTTGACGAACACTCTGGGACGGTGAGTAGCCGCACAAGGGCTTCGTGCTATGCGCTCACTTGATTTTGACCTCCCGGCTAGTAACCGGTTCTGACCCCTGGGTTAAGGGTGTTTTCAAATGTAATTCTCCTCTCACAAGGGAAGTCCCACGAGCCTCTGGGTTGCTGGGACCGGGCCAGAGTAGGATCTCTGGCTTGGCAGCGTGCCTCGCGTATATCTCGGTATGAGGGAGAATAAATAATTTGGTTGCAGGATTTTTTTTGACTCCTAGTGTCAGGGATTTTTATGATCACTCACTTTTTTTTTTTTTTAATTGGTGCATTCTTCTTTCCTCATGAGCCTCTGTAACAGCATATGTGTAGAAGAGCTCACACTACATTGAACACAGGCTGCTGACTGCAGTTCTGCCATACACAATATTGTCTCTCTGTTTTTGATTCCTGTGATGGAGACTGATGTGTTATGTTGAGCTCTAAACTGGGTTCTCTAGCTCTTCTGTTTTTGTGAGTGTCTCTTCAGCTGATGGGACTCCGATTAGTATAGTTTGTTTTGATAAGACTGCCTTGTTTTGGAACATTTCATGTGGAAGTTTCTGATTGAAAACATGTAAATAATATATTTCGTTATTTTGCATCTTTGGGAGTGCTGGAAACCCCAGTTCATGAAATGTTTAACAGGCTCTGTTGAAGGCATCCAATGCTTGAGTGGGGACTGTCTCCCAATACTCCACTGGAGTGGTAGATGTAAGCTCTGTTGGGTGGCGGGCAGTTTCTTGCTAATACATTATATTGTAGACTTGATGGGAGGGGGGATCAGTTCATTACATTTTACTATTCATGGGCGCACTACCACAGGATGCAGCATTAAACTGTAAGCTCTCTGGTTCTATGACCTAGATACTAACACTACAATTGTGTGTGTGTGGTGTCTCACTGTTGGAGGCTCCAGTATTTAACTGTAAACTATTGGGAGTCTTGCCATGTTTCAGTATTGGGTTGTAGCTCGTTTGCTTTTTTTGCATGAATTGGCAAACTGTTTCCACCAGCCTGGCCTCTGAACCAATTAAGAGGACTTTTGAGCCTTACTCATTTGTGTCTGAATAGATAAATGCAAGTTCAATAACAGTAAAAGGGACATGCTTATGGGTTTGCCTTATTCTGTGGCTAGTCATTGCCACATGGGAGGCCTGAAGTTCATTAAGCCATTGTGAGATTTGTATATGTGATAGGTGTGCTTTTAATGGATCCCAATAAATAGATCTTATGCGGTTGTCTCCCTCTCTATCTGTTTGTTTGTTTTTTTAATTTGAGAAGGTTTTCAGGTCGTGGACTGTATAGTCTCACGCTTTTGTGCCATTCTAGAACTAAAGTCACTGATCTGTTAAATGTGTAAATTAGCCAGAGGCCGTTACAACCCCCTTGTGCCGGGGCGTCACAGTGCCATGGCTACTTTCAATAGTGGTCACTTTCTCTGAAATAGCAGATACATACTCCTTCCCTGCTCCCCATTTAGAATGCAGACGCCATGTAACCAGGAAAAACAACCCTCTCTGGTATGACGGTCACTGTCTTGAGGCACTCGAGGGTAGACGTTACTGGGATTAGTTAGTTCTGTAATGTTTTGTCTCCAATTCTCTGAATGGAAGAATAGATACAAATTGCCTAAACACACAGCCTCACCCCCGGAATGTTTCTCCTCTTCTTGCTGCAATTGTGAAGTTGTCTTGTTGGATTTTTCTCCATCGCTGATGAGAAAAAACAGTGGTGGATTCCTGTTGGCACATTCATGTTTTCTGGGACAAAAAGTGATACTTTTTTCTGTGAGGGTGGAAAGGAATGCAATTGCATCCGTTACAGAAAAATAATTTTTCTGTTTTCTATATGGGAAGCTCCATTTAAAAGTTGTAAATAAATATCATCATAAGCATAACTGAGATGTTGTAAAGTAACACCCCCTAAACAAAAGTTATCCTTGGCATTGCTTTAGGATGTCTAGTTTAACATCTCGCTTCTCGGGATCACAATGAAAAGTCCATAAGGCGCGATCTGGTAAATTGATTTTCTATGTCTATGTAGATATTTATGTGGGTCTGTGCCACAAGCCAGTGTGGCAATTTGTGCTGCCCTGTAATTCAAAGAAGTTACATGTGCCCACCCCTCTGGACATGGGTAGTGTCAGGGCACTAAATCTATTCTGGATTTGGGATTATTCCATATGAATCCTGTAGTATATTTTTGTAGTTCCTCTGTCTTACCGGAATAGGGAGGATTCAAAAAGTAAGAATGTTTGGTAGGGGACTCCATTTTGGTTTGGCCTAATATTACCTAGCCATGAACGGGTATGTAAAGTGCGCGCATGCGCATATATGCACGCCTCACGCATCTGTAGCGGCGCATAATCCTTTCTTTCCCTGTCTTCCCCCTGTCGGCCAGTCCACGCTCACTGCCGTGTGCGCCGGCACCATTATAGGAAAGGCTGACTAACCACAGCCAATATAAGGGCGTGCGCGCGGCCACTATATAACAGCCCTAGGGCTGGTCCCTGCTAGAGCCGCCCCTAATGGGGCCGGGCCTGCTATGAGGGGCCGCGGCACACAAGTGCTTTTTCCTGCAGGTCAGGAAAATTGTTAGTAGTAGCGACGGAGGACGGCGCTCGGCCACGCCCCCCCTTTTCAGCCAATGAGGGCGAACCTGCGGGTGACGCCACTCCCTGTCGCGCCCCTCTGTCTTTCCCGTGCGCTCACTGCAGGTCGGGAACTCGGCTGCACGTGCCGCCAGCCTTGCAGATGTGCGTGCAGCGCAGTCAGCGGGCCGTAGCCTAAGGGACATCGCAATACTTTTACGTTCAGCTCCCAATTATTTGTTACACATGAGACCGAAAGGAACGCCAATTATAATACGGTAATTATGATGATTTCATTACAAATGCCAACATTCCGTAGTGCTGTAGAATAGGGTGGAGGGCCCAAACCATAAAATAAACAAACATACATTGTTGCAGAAGGTAAGAGGGTCCCTACCTCCAAAGAGCTTACATTCTATAGGCAGGGCAAGTGAACATAAGGCACAGGTGGGTATATTGGATAAACAGAGGTTATAAATTTTGTTTATAGACATTTTCATAGACCGATGATAAATTACGGAATTATAACGGAGCATCTGTAACATCAGCAAACGTCTGACACCCTTTTGGAGAGAACAGAAAAGGCGGGGGGGGGGGGGCATAGTACACTTGGCACACATAGAAGTTTTATACATTACATTTAAACATTTTATACAGTGTAAGTTGTAAAATATGTAAGCGATCAATCATGTGTATTATTCTAGTCATTACTTGTTTCGGGTTTTTGTTAGAACTTGGATAATCATTTTAATGAGTGCGGATGGAGTTTGTCTTTTATAGTGATGTGTGGTTAGTCACAAAAATGGAACCTTGCTTGATATTTGAGTTTGTAAGATCATGACTAATCTGTCTCCCAGTGTTCTGGGATTTCTGCTCGGTTTCTCGCTGTATACGAGCTGTTTTAACATTTAACATGCTTCCAATATTGTCTTGTTAGAGTGGCGGCTTCCAACAGTTTCTAGACTCATCCTGGTTAAGTAGCTAAAATGGCCATCCAATAGGAAGCCACAACAAATGATGTTGCAGCCATTTGTTTCTACTGAGGGAGATTTAAACCTGGTAACTTAACCAGGATGTGTCGGGGGAGGGAATTTTTTTTTATATGCTGCCTATGATACCACTATTGAAAAGAATTACCCAAGTGTTCTGATCGCTTTGTTCTTGCATAATCGATCAGCAGAGATTCTGCCTCTCATGGTTCACTAAATGGCTGCCTTTCAGTTTTAATCAAGCCTTCAGTTAACTCTGCTACATGTATTTTCTTATATACTAAGGTAAATATCTTATTGTAGTTTCACGCTCCCTGCTGGGATTTAGCATATTCACAAACAGGAACGTGTGCACTGCTGCATGAGGGGGATAACATGCGTCAGCCATCAAAGGTGCTCATATTAGAATTAAAATGACAGTAATGGTTGAATCAAACAAACACACACACACATCACCCACCTTTTTTCCTCACCCACCACTACATCTACACCCGACCACACACCACAGCCACCACCATCACACAGTACACCCCACGCCTCATCATTTCACACACAAACGCATATCCATCCTCAGAACACACACACCACACACACATCACACTACACTCAACACACACACAGCACGTTCTGCTGCCTCCCTCCGCTGGAACCTTCCTGTGCTGATTTGTGTCGTGATCTTCTTCTTGTTTTCCAGCATCGGGCACCAGACAGGTTTTAGGAGAGAGTCTGCCCATTCTGTGTATTTCTGATTGGTGAGCAGCCCCTATACAACCATGAACCCAAAAGGCCCACCACCCTCCAACCGGTTTTTTTTTGTCTAGTTTTTGGGAAGGGGTCCTTAGGAAGGCTTCGACGCATTTTTTGGTGTTTCTGTAACGTCACTGGTACTGAAGTGTTATTCGTAGATCCCACACGTTTTAATGGCCCTTCCATTCAAGGGGAACAAGGAGGAAAAAAAATCTGTTGAAAAAGCGCTAAAGTCTAATACACTTTTACAATGGGACCTCCCTCCCCCACTCCTTATAGAATACCAACTAATAACTTAAACCTATATTACGGTAGGCTGACCTTTTTTCCCAGTACCTACTGCTACGTATCAAAACAGATATTACGTGAGAATTAAGATTTACATTAACCAACCTGAGGCAAAAATAGCTCACTTTTAACGGAAAAGTCACTGTGATCCTCAAGGAATAGGCACGCATGTCGTACAGCCCATGGTCCGGTGGAACCGTAGAAGACAAAATCACGAAATACAGAAAATACACACACCAATCATAGCCGTAAACCACTGAGGGTAAAACACCACCCTAGCGGTTCTCCGTCGGCAGTATGTATATAGAGAGAAGGAGAGAATTACATAGTGCGATCAGTATGAAAATGTTTATGTATGAAAAACACAATAAAAATGCGCACTTACAATTTGCACAAAGGTTATAAGCATGTATCACTTAATGTGAATGGAGGATGTCCCGAAACAGCTCACCGCCTCCTACAGGTCAGTCTGCTGGCTTCCGCGGCTCTGTGTCCTGGACCGGAGCTTGCTTCTGCGCGCCCGTCTGCAAGGTGTGACGTCACTGCATACAGAGCTGGTTCTACGGATCCTCTCCAAGACCAAAATTGGTCCGCAGGTAAACTCTACGCGTTTCGCCCAGCTACCAAACTGTTTCTCGGCTTCGTCAGGAGATACTCCTGAATGCAGTGACGTCACACCTTGCAAATTGTAAGTGCGCATTTTTATTGTGTTTTCTATATATAAACTCGTAGGAAGTTTCAGAACTTTTTGACACATTGAAGGGTGCTTGACCCATAATTATTATGGGCAGTTATTAAGTAGGGCTGATTTACTAAGCTTTGATCAACACAGAAAAAAGTGTATTGCAGTGATCAAACAGAAAAGGACATGGGGGTGATCTTTGAGCAAAAAACTGCAGTGACATATCATTTACAATAACTAGTTGCTCTCACTGCTTTTCATTTCAGCTTACCTCCAAGAATGCTTTCTGTCTCGGATATCTTTATATAATAATATGTCTTCGTATAACAGCTATGTCCATTGATATTCACTTTATATGCACTAGTATTGTAAATGATATGTCACTGCAGTTATTGCTCAAATAGATCACCCCATGTACTTTTCTGTTGATCACTGCAATACATCTTTTTCTGTGTGTGATCAGGAAGTTAGTAACATCAGCCCTACTTTAAATAACTGCCCATAATAATTATGGGTCAAGCACCCTTCAAGTTGTCAAAAAGTGTCCTGAACTTCTGCCTCTTTTGATGAACCATGACACTTTTGTAAAAACCTATTGGTCTCTTTTTTGGGCCTGTGATTAGACATACATCCGGATAAATTGGTATGCCACCACTTAGCTCTTAATATATTAACGTGTCATTAATTCCCCTAAACTAATAGGGTTAATATTAGCAACATTTGTAGATTATATCCTTATTTTCCCTCCCATTTGTATTTATGGGTAAATTAATGTGTATTTGATTGCACTCCTTAAACATCCGTTGTCAAACATCAGAAAATGAGCATTTGCCAGGGTGACATGTCATAAAACCCATTAAGGGTTGAATTGTCGTTAATACCCACTAGAAATTGTTAAACATAATACATGATATTAATAGATTGAAGTTTCCCCATGTCTAATGTTATATATGTACCCCGGTTTATTGTATTCACATTGACTCCCCAGTGCAATCTAGGCTAATTGATTAAATTGAAGAATTGAGCCCATTTTTAATTGAATAACATGTATAAAAAGCCACCAATAGAACACAGATCACACTCCTGACGAAGCCAGAGAAACAGTTTGGGAGCGGGCGAAACGCGTAGAGTTTACCAGTGGACAATTTTGGTCTTGGAGAGGATCCGTAGAACCAGCTCTGTATGCAGGGACGTCACACCTTGCGAGACGGGCGCGCAGAAGCAAGCTCCGGTCCAGGACACAGAGCCGCGGAAGCCAGCAGACTGACCTGTAGGGGCGGTGAGCTGTTTCGGGACATCCTCCATTCACATTAGTGATACATGCCTTTAACCTTTGTGCAAATTGTAAGTGCGCTTTTATTATGTTTTTCATATATAAACATTTTCATACTGATCGCACTATGTAGTTCTCTCCTCTCTCTATACACATAATGCCGACGGAGAACCGCTAAGGGGGGGGACAGCTTAAAGATATCTTCAAGGGTGGCAACCCAATTTGCCAACTGCTTTGAATATTACCTTGCTCCTGTGAGTAGATCAGTCATACGAGCAATATTGCTGATATATCCACCTAATACATAACGTTGCACTTATATGTAATTGTTCTCTTATCCCCATATGCTCCCCCTGGATGTTTTGAGCACAATAATTATCTTGGAAAGTGACACAGGTCCCACCAGTGAGGTTTGAGCAAGGGGTGGGTTACTCATTCCCTTTGCACATATCTATATTCTATTTAACTGATTCCATCTATCTAGTAACGCCTGTCTTTCACCTTTTTCCTCACAATTTTGGCTACTTACCATTAGGCCTTGGATGTAGTGGGTGCGCGTTCTGTCAGCCGAGCGATCTGTGGACTGAGATCCACAGCAAAGGGGTGGCATGGACGTGACGTCACAAGGCTGGTTTACCATGATTGGCTAAACCATCATGTGAAGGCCGTCGCGCTGTCTCTTACACCTACTAATACTCCTTGTTTTTCCATCCCTATACACCAATAGGGAACACATAGTATCCACACACACTTTAGTTGTGCTACAAACTCTCACATTTCCACACCCACCACACCATTTATATCCACTCCCACTCCACACACACCTTTGTAAATCACTGGATACTGTGGGCTTCCATTCATTTATATTCACACAGATACACACCAACTCTAACTTCACTTGCTTTCAGGAACCTTTGACACCATTAGCCATAAAAACAATCCACACCGGGGGAAGGGCCAGCGCAGATAACATTCCAATAGACACTGTTGTTAAGTATACCTTTTGCTTGCATCATTGTAACATCGCCGGAAGAAGAGATCAGTGTATCTCGAAAGCTCCACAAATAAAGCATTTCGTTAGCCACAAAACGGTATCATCATTTCTTTTTGATAATAAATATAATATTATATATATATATATATATATTTTTTTTTTTACATCCGTCACTTTTTTAGCACACTTCACACTTTTGTTTTTTAAGAGTTAAAAGAAACAAGCTCCCTTTCTACAGCAGGTACCCTTTGTTTGTATCATCAGTTACAGGGGAGGGCAGAGGAACCAGTAATGATCAACAGTTATGGCGGGGTAAGCAAACTGAGGGGAGGGGAGGAGGAGGGGGGTTGGGGCCCTGCAACTTCCAAGGATTTCCCCCCCTTCCTTTTTCCGGCGGTTTTTGATGTCATGTGACTCCATGTTGCCATGGCGACGCATCGTCAGAATCTGCCGGAGACCAGGTAAGGGACTTACAGAGGCCTGGTCTCTCCCGGCATTTAATTTAAATGCTTTGGACAAAGCACCCCCGCGCACCTGATCAGATCTTTGCTCATGCCGTATGACATACTGTCTGGAGTTTGCGAATTCTGGCTGTTTATCTGAAACAGACGTTTAACCCTTTGGGCGTGCTCTTTTGGATAGGTTGGGGGTAGCCCCTATTCCTAAATTTCGCTTCCCTTAGGTCAAGACCTCATGTATCTTCAAGTGTGTGCTAAGATTCTTTTGGCCCAGAACAGGCTGCATTGCAAAAAAGCCAGGTCCCCTTTGCCCCGCTTACCTCCGCTCCGGGGGGAGAATGCTGGCAGGAGTGGGGTGTGTGGGCAGTGTGGGAGCGCTCCGGAGGCTCTTCGGCGGCTCTAACGCAGGGCGCCTCCATCTTTAATCAGCACGTCATGCGCAACGAAGATCCAGCGCATGCGCAGTGCCACCAGTAGTTGGTGGCGGCATAGAGATGCTCGCGCATGCGCGCAGTAGAAGAGATGAGGCAGCCATTAGCTATAGCTCCGCAGGGGCTGCTATACGCATGGTGCGAAAGAGCCAATAGGGCTGCAGCAATCCCCTGTCCCAAAGGGATTAATTTGCATGCTGGCAGCCATGCTTTAGTTGGAAGGGGAGCAGAGACAGAGCAGGTAGGCCTAGTTTGCCCCCAGAGGCCCCGTGGCCTGAGTCCCAATCAGTTGTGGGTGTTCAGGGACAAGTCTTAGATAGGACATTGCCCTGTAGATCTATAGTGTCAGGGACACAGAGAAGCCGCGCGGAGTAATTGCGGCCCTGTGGTCTGGGACCAGACACCACAGCAAGACATACACTCTTTCACGATGGGACACTCCAGACGGGAGTCCACCACGCAGGAGGGACGACGACTTCGTGGGACCAGACTGATCTATCAAAAGCAGGTGTACCCGGGTGCTGGAGCACCCGGCAAGTATCAAGTTCAACAAGTGCACCAACGGTTCAACAACATTCTGTGGGTAGCGTACGCACGCCACATTTGGGGTGGGTTGTGCTTTTGTGGATAGGGTGGTTGGGTGCCCAGGGTACTCAGTACATTGAGGGAAACCTCACCAGGGTGTGCAGAAGGTGGTTGGACAGTGGGGCACTGTGTCATTGATTAGTGTGTTATTAGTGTTCTACGTTCAGTAAACCTGTTGTTATAACAGTGTGTGTATTCATTGTATGGGTCCTGTGAAGGGTTATCCAGCGCTGTTGTACCCGAGTACCCAGAAGGTACCCACATGCACCAACACCACACCAGGAGGGTAGCGCTGCCTCACATATATCCCCGGTGGGATTGTTTTCTGCGGACACTGGGTTTAGGTGTCCAGGGCACCCTCAGTACTTTGGGGTGGAAGGGGGGGGGCAATTGGGTTGTTGTTAGCTACGGGCATTGTTATGTGTGTATGATAGCTTGCGGGAAGTACTATGGGACCATAGTAAAGTGGTGCATATACATTGTTGGGATTGTGGGTATTTTGAGGTATACCTTAAAGGTAACCTGTTCCCATGAGGGGATCCGCGCCAACGCTGGGATCCTCACGGGTTGAGGCACTACAACCAGTTCCCAGGCTCCCAAGCGCAGAGGCTCAGGCTCTTGTAAGGCTACACTTATAAGTGCGCGCGACGGCAACGTGACAGATGACATCCCCGTCGCATCGCCGTAGCGAAAGTTGAAATTCGTTTTCCGGCGACGTCACGGACGACCAGGTCTTTGATGGTACAGATTGTCACATGTGGCGACAGCTCTGAAAATCAAATTTGACCGGCTCCAAAAAGTTGCGCCGCCGTGTATCTCCCATCGCATCGCGCTTACTATAAGTGCACGCAACGCGGCAAAATACATTGTTTTGCCGGACGTCGACGTCGCCGGCACTATATGGCAGCCTAAGCCTAACAGGTTAGCCACATAACAAACCGTTATTAGCCAAATCTCCCTGAGGAGGAGGAAAGGGGTGTTACATAGGTATGTCTTATTTGTATAGCGCCATTATGGACATAGCGCTTCACAGTAGTAATACACGTGACAATCCTATAAAACAAATAATACAAATAACACTAATAGGAAAAGCTTCAGACATTAAAGTGACAATTAGGAAAAGGAGTCCCTGCCGAAGAGCTTACAATCTAATTGGTAGGAGGAACGGACAAGAGACGTAGGAAGGTGTTCTGGTAAGTGCGTCTGCAAGGGGCCAAGGTTTATGTTTGAGGTGTATAGTATCAGCCACAGAGTCCTGTACGCATATGCTTTGTAAGGAGGTGGGTTTTAAGATGGGTCTTAAAGTGCCGTCCAGGCAATATCCTACATGTGTGTTTTTTTTAATAAATCAGTTCTGTACTATGAGAAAAAACTTTTTTAACTCTGATTACATTTTTAATGTATTATAATGTAGTGAGCAGTTTTTTGTTTCTATAGAAACCATTTACAAAGTCACATCCCCTTCTCTTCTGAAACGGCTTGGCACATCCCTTTTGAGCCGTGCCCTCTCTCTAACAGTGCACCAATTGTATCTAGTGACTGCCTGGTGCGTAACGATCTTTCCCACTGAACTTGTCATAATAATATGCATATGCATTCCACTGACTGCAGAATACTCTTCTGCAGCCATTAGTGAACCCCGAGCCGAATCGTCGCCGGGGGATCACAGGAGAACGTATCTTTTTTTCGTAATATTTACATTGTGTGTGGATTGTATGATCACATATTAAAGGGGGAACAAAAATAAATAACAGCAGCTTGGACTGCTGCTTTAAAGGTGGATAGGAGGGTAGGGTGCCAGATGTCCCGGTTTAGCCGGGACAACCTGGTTTTGTAGGTCTGTCCTGTGATTGAATTCTTTAAATGTCCTGTTTTTTTGCCATCTGTTCCGTTGTGTTAAAGCTGAAGAGCGAGGATGGGATGCCATGTGAATTGGAGAGCAGGAGGAGAGAGGCGGAGGCCGGGTTTTGCGGCTGTGAGAAGGTGGGGCGCGGGTTAGCTTCCGAGGGGGGAGGGTGGGCCAGCAGGGAAGAGAGCAGCGCGGTGTCTGGCTGTGGCTGCAGAGGAGTGTGGGGGCGGGGCCAGCAGGGAAGGAGCAGAGCAGCGGGTCTGGCTGTGGATGCAGAGGAGTGTGGGGCGTGGGCCAGCAGGGGGAGAGAGCAGAAGCCGGGTTCTGGCGTGTGCTGCAGAGGAGGTGGGGCGGGGCCAGCAGGGAACAGAGCAAGCCGGATCTGGCTGTGGCTGCAGAGGAGTGTGGGGCGGGGGGCCAGCAGGGAAGAGAGCAGAAGGCGGTCGGGCTCTGTGGCTGCAAGGAGTCGTGTGGGGCGGGGGAGCAGGGCAGAGAGGGAAGAGAGCGAAAGCTGGGTCTGGCTGTGGCTGCAGAGGAGTGTGGGGCGGGGGGCACAGGAAGACGCAGCAGAAGCGGGTCTGCTGTGGGATGCAGAGAGTGTGGGGGCGGGGAAGCAGGGAAGAGAGCAGAAGCGGGTCTGGCTGTGCTGCAGAGGAGTGTGGGGCGCGGCCAGCAGAAGAGAGCAGAAGCAGGGTCTGGCTGTGGTCGGTGCAGAGGAGTGTGGGGGAGAGGGCAGCGGAGAAGAGAGCAGTAAGCGGGGTGGCTGTGCCTGAGAGGAGGGTGGGGGGGGGGCCGAGAAGGGAAGAGAGCAGAAGCCGGGTCTGGCTGTGGTGCAGAGGAGTGTGGGGGGGGGGGGCCAGCAGGGAAGAGAGCAGAAGCCGGGTCTGGCTGTGGCTGCAGAGGAGTGTGGGGGGCGGGGCCAGCAGGGAAGAGACAGAAGAAGCGGCGGGTGGGTCTGGCTGTGGCTGCAGAGGGTGTGGGGGGGGGCCAGCAGGAAGACAGCAGAAGCCGGGTCTGGCTGTGGTGCAGAGGAGTGTGGGCGGGGCGCCAGCAGGGAGAGAGAGAAGCCGGTCTGGCTGTTGTGGCTGCAGAGGATTGTGGGGGGGCGGGGCCAGCAGGGAAGAGAGCAAGAAGCCGGTCTGGTGTGCTGCAGAGGAAAGTGGGGGGGCGGGGCCAGCAGGGAACGAGAGTCAGAAGCCGGGTCTGGCTGTGGCTGCAGAGGGTGTGGGGGCGGGGCCAGCAGGAAAGAGCAGAAGCCGGGTTGGCTGTGGCGCAGAGGAGGTGTGGGGGGCGGGGCCATCAGGGAAGAGAGAGAAGCCGGGTCTGGCTGTGGCTGCAGAGGAGGTGGGGGGCGGGGCCAGCAGGGAAGAGAGCAGAAGCCGGGTTGGGTGGACTGCAGAGGAGTGTGGGGCGGGGCAGCGCGGAGGAGCAGAAGCCGGCTGTGCTCAGAGTGGGGGAGCAGCTGGCTGTAGAAGAGCAAGACCCGGAAGACAGTGATAACCTCCAGTGTCTGCTGCCAGGGGTGAAAGAGACACAGAGAATGGGGTGAGAGAGACACAGAGAATGGGGTGAGAGAGACACAGAGAATGGGGTGAGAGAGACACAGAGAATGGGGTGAGAGAGACACAGAGAATGGGGTGAGAGAGACACAGAACGGGGTGAGAGAGACACACAGAACGGAGGCGACACAGAAGATGTGAAGACATAGGACACAGAATGTGGTGAGAGGGAGACAGAATGGGGTGAGAGGGAGAGACAGAGATGAAGACACACAGAATGGGGTGAGAGAGACACAGAATAAGTGAGAGAGAGACAGAATGTGAAAACAGAGACACAG
This sequence comes from Ascaphus truei, assembly GCA_036426205.1. Lineage (NCBI taxonomy): Eukaryota > Metazoa > Chordata > Amphibia > Anura > Ascaphidae > Ascaphus > Ascaphus truei. Next base: position 10,368 of record WSYH01009425.1, on the reverse strand, counting down.
AATGGGGTGAGAGAGATAGAATGGGGTGAGCGCACCAGTATAGGGTGAGAGGACAAAGACACACGGCCATGGGGAGGGGAGAGGGGGATGGGGGGAATTGGGTGAGAGAGACACAGAGAATGGGTGAGAGAACACAGAGAATGGGGTGAGAGAGACACAGAAACGGGTGAGAGAGACACACAGAACGGGTGTGAGAGGAGGAACAGAATGGAAAGACATAGACACAGAATGGTGATTGTGGAGGAGACAGAATGGGTTGTGGAGAGGAGAGAGACAGAGTATGAAGACACACAGAATGGGGTGAGAGAGACACAGAATAAGTGAGAGAGAGACAGAATGTGAAAACAGAGACACAGAATGGGGTGAGAGAGATAGAATGGGGTGAGACGCACAGCATAGGGTGAGAGAGACACAGACACATGGCAGGGGAGGGGGATGAAGAGGATGGGGGAATGGGTGAGAGAGACACAGGAATGGGGTGAGAGGACAGAGAAGGGATGAGAGAGACACAGAACGGGGTGAGAGGAGACACCAGAACGGGTGAGAGGACACACCAGAACGTGGGTGAGAGAGACACAGAACGGGATGAGAGAGACAAGAATGGGAAGACCTAGACACAGAATGTGGTGGAGGGGAGACCGAATGGGTGAGAGGGAGACAGAATGGGGTGAGAGGGAGAGACAGAGTATGAAGACACACAGAATGGGGTGAGAGAGACACAGATAAAGGTGAGAGAGTGACAGAATGTGAAAACAGAGACACAGAATGGGTGAGAGAGACACAGAATAAGTGAGAGAGAGAGACAGAATGTGAAAACAGAACACAGAATGGGGGAGAGTTGAGAGAGATAGAATGTGGTGAGAGGGAACAGAATGTGGTGAGAGGGAGAACAGAAGGGTGAGAGGAGAGGACAGAGGATGAAGACACACAGAATGGGTGGAGAGGACACAGAATAAGTGAGAGAGAGAGCAGAATGTGAAAACAGAGACACAGAATGGGTGAGAGTTTGGGATTTGGGGTGAGAGAGATAGAATGTGGTGAGAGGGAGACAGAATGGGGTGTGAGAGGAGACCAGAATGTGGGTGGGGGAGAGCGAGAGACCGAGGTATGAAACACACAGAATGGGGTGACTGGAGAGACACAGAATAATGAGAGCAGAGACCGATGTGTGAAAACAGAGACACCAGAATGGGGTGGAGAGAGATAAATGGGATGCAGACGCACACGCAGTGATAGAGCACGAAACACGGCATGGGTGAGGGTGAGAGAGTATGGGGGAATGGGGGAAAGACAGAGGATGGGGGGAGAGAATGGAGGGAGTTGTGTGTGTGGTGTGTGTGTACAGAAGAGAACATAAAGAGGAGGGGTGCATTGGTAGTCATTTTTTTAGAAATATTCTTTTTTTTAATTTGTCCCGGTTGTTACTTTTGTCAATCTGTCACATTTAGAGAGGGTGCTCATCGATATTGAGGGAAGGACATTCAACGAGGTGCTGGACCAGTCAGTGAAAAGGTTTTAAGGCGGAAGAGGAGTTTAAAGACACAAAGGGTAGAGGGGAGGTAGAGAGAAGAAATCCTTGAGCGATAAAGCAACGCAAGAGTCGGGTTGGTGCATTGCAAGAAATAGAGCTGTAGATGTAGAAGGGCCTAAAGGAGTGTAAACCTTAAAATGATCCGAGAATTTAGTTGTCGTATTACAGGATTTGATAGGAAGCCAGAAAGGGATTTCAGCAGTGGGAGACACTGAGGTATATTTAGGAAAAAAGTAAAAGTGATTCTGGCACATCGTTAGGATAGATTGTGGAAAGACAGGGTGAGAGGCAGGAAAGCTGACGCGAGGTGTATTACAGTAGTTGAGACAGGATAGGAATGAGGGTAACCTGTTTCAGAATTTTAGGCAGTCGAGGCAACAGAAAGGGGTATCTCTTTTGTAATATTGTCGGAGGAAAAAACACGTTTTACTTAATTTTGTAGTGAGAGGAGAATGTGGAGAGTGGAGGTCGAGTATGACCCCGAGGCACGTGACTTGTGATCTGGGTGTATGATAGTGATTCCAACATAATGTTGAAGGCCGGGTAGTAGGTCCAATATTTGGGTGCTAAATATGAGGGGAGCTTGTTTTTGCACATGTTAAATTGGAAGGTCGCGAAGGCCATCCAAGATGTATAGCGCAGATAGATTCAAAACTTTGGTCGTACAGAAGATGTAAGTAGGTGGGTTGAAAATACAATTTGTGTCATAAGCAATAGAGGTGAATATTTGAATCCAAGAGATGTAAAGGGTGATAATGCAGGGTTCAGGTGCACCAAGAATTGGGCGTCCATATGAAGGCCTTCTTTAGTTCTCAAAGGCCTCAATAGATTCGATCGTCCAGTGAGTCGGATCGGCTCCCTTTTTGGTTGGTTTGCAGTGATAGGTGCACTACTGCAGGAGAAGACTGATGACCATCCGGTAGTTTATTAGAAAAACCAGGAACATCTGGAAAGCCTTAGAGATAGTGGTCGTGGCAATTCGATGAATCGCCTTGACTTTATCCGGATCCATCGTCACTCGGTACTGGATATGGGTACCCCTGAATGGGTGGAGGACGGTGATGAATTGAAAATTGGCCTTCTGTATTTTAGCGAAGAGATGATTAGGCATATAATCTCTGGAGAACTGGTCTCACACATGTTCAGAGTGGTCAAGGGCGTTCTTTGAGAAGATCGGGATGTCGTTCCATATACGACTAGCACTTGGAGAGTAGATCCATGAAGAAAATTCGTTCACAAATTCTGGAACATGCGGGTGCGTTTGCACAAACACGAAGGGCATCACAATACTCATAGTGTCCGATCGCATGTTGAAACGCCGTCATTCCACTCATTCCATGGAGGGGCATCCTCACCAGGTTGTATGCCCTCTTAGTCAGTTCATGAAGACTGGGCTCCTGAAGTCTGTCAAAAAGTCAGAAATCCGAGTGGAAAGGGTAACAGTCTTAACCGTTATTTTTGTTGAAGCCCCGATCGTTAGTCTATAATAGGGTCGCGAGAGACCCATCCCTTCTTTTAATGAAGAAGAATTCCGCCACACAATTCGGGTGAGGAAGATTTTTGGAAAATGAAGCCCCTGAGGAGGTTCTTCTGTTGTTATTGCATTCAGGCCTGGAGTTCTCAGGTGCGGATAGAGGATAGGAGAAACAACGGGGAAGTAGGTACGGGCCAGGATGGTCGATGGGAACAATCGAAACAAGAGCGGTGGGGCGGTAGCTCTTCGGCGTGACCTTGTCGAATATGTCCCGGAACTCGTGGGTATAATCTAAGGTAGAGGAATCTCCAGGATCCGGTTAGTATATCCCGCGAGGGTATGGGTGTGTCCGACATCTTCTCCTGGCACAGAGAGATACTCAATAACGCCTAGGCAAAGTTACGGTACAATTCACCTCCTGGTTGTGTTGTTGGATCCACGGTAGGCTAGAATGAATTGCAGATGGGTGAGTGAGAAATCGAGTTTGCAAAGTCTCAGAATGGCCCCGGTGGGAAGAAGAAGAAAGAAGAAAAAGAGGGATGGTTGAAGGAGACTTAAGGCGGCGATGCCTCAAGGAACCACTGGGAGATCTTTAGGGGTAAGGGATCTTGTTTTCTCTCCACAAAAATTCCTGGTCGATAAAGTTGCCCATGACCTTGCGTCCAGGAAGGCGCATGTGGTCATCTTAAGTGGTCCTCCGGACAACGGTTGACGGGAAATGTGGATCCTGGTAAGAGGTTTGGAGAGGAATGGGAAAGGGGTTCCCAGTGTAGTCCCCCAATCTTCCACTGGGGCGTGGGGCTTTTCCGGTTAAGGGGCACGGAGCGACTGGTATCCCTTGTTGCGGCAATGGACATACAAAGTAATGTAGTGTGTTTCGCTGTCTCTCTTCGGTTAGGACAGACGGGTGAGTCCGAGATGCATTGGGTTCCTCCACGGCTATGGCTGTGAAATTACAGCTGGGGATTGGATGAGGGAAGAAGTAGTGAAGCTTCGGAGCGGCTTAACCGTTCTCAATCATCCTTTCCTTGGAAAACGCGATCATTCCGCTTATACACAGGCACTAAACTCCTTAATCCCGACGGACGTTCCAATGAGCCATTCGTACTTGAGATTATCGGACGGCCATGCCAGAAGAAACACCGCGACAATGTGCTTGTCATGCCAACCCGTCTCGGTGGCAATTGCGCGGAATTCGAGGGCCGTAGAGAGCCACCGTTTGCTGTTCCCCTGGAGTATTTAGAGAGATGAGGACTCGCCGGGTCTACCTTCCTTACTGGAGTGTCAACAAACTCTTCGGAACTCTGAAATGAATCGCGTCACGTCAGTCGTGAGATGGGTCTTCTCTCCCAAATCGGTTTGAGGGCCCAGGGAGTAGTCAGTCAAGAGGGAGGAGAATGCTATCCCACATTAGAGCGAGAGAAGGGAAAGTCTGCAGCAGTAATTAAAAAAGTATGGACACTGGTTTAGGAAGACTGCAGGCAAGGGTTCCCTCCGTCGCGGTTAGGGGTGTAAGGGCGTGGGATGACCTCGGGGAGAAGCAGAGCATTTTTTTTAAAGGTGCCGGAACAGCAGCAGAGGCAGTGCAGCGGGTGGAGGGGGTGGTAACCCGGGTACCAATATCCTAGTGATCATGGAACCCTCCATCCGTTGATTATTTTGATTCAAACTACTTCCACCTGTTGTGATGTTTGAACATAGATTCATTCTTTGTAATTGTTGGGCCCACCTTCAGCGGGGTCCGGTGCGTTGGGCGGAGCAAATGTAACGGATTCTCACTGCAAATCTGTACTGGAAACCGCGGGGGGGCCAGGTGGGGGAAAGTATAAACCACGCTTAAGCCACGTGGGGGTGAGGTACGGATTGAAGAGTCATGAACTGCAGGGTCAGATAGGAGAATGGAGAGGTAGGGTACTTGCTCAGGTTCGGGATAGGAGCGTGTCGAGTAGTCGAGTCCGCATGCCAAGCGTCAGTCCGCAGGTTGGGCAGAGCGTAGATGGGGAGTGTAGGTATCCATAAAGCCGGTAGTAGGAGGGTCGGAGAGCGTTAGAAGTCCGTTTAGCCAAACCAAGGTTCAGGGGGGAACAAGAAGAGAAGAGACACGTAGGTGCAAGCCAGGGCGTCACAACAGGTAAACTGGATTCATGTGGACCGGTACTCAGGCTGCAAATGAACACGGTGCATAAGAAGTATATGCTCAGCACGACCAGGGGGTGATTGAAGCATCTATACAGAAGGGAACCAATCAGGATGAACAGGAGAGTGAGAAGTGTAGACCGTAAGTAGACCTGTTGGATAGGCTGGCAGTATGTGAAACTCAGGTGTAGCCCCCTTGAGATAGTTCAGGCATTCCAATGGTGATTGTCTCTTAAGAGACGTGCATGCATTGCCGCCAGTGCGAAAGGAGTAAGGCGCACTGAGGAGGTGGTGAGGAGTGGGAAGCCGAGGCGGCAAAGGGATGGAGGGGGGATAAAGTGCGGCAGGGGAAGGAGGATGACGGAGGAGAGGGAGGGCGGGGGCGGGCCGTGCAGTCCTGACGGGCAAGGGAGGCACAGGTGAGTAGGAAAATGCAGGGAACCGGATACACGCGGTTCCTGACAGTTCTAAATCTATTATCCCTTTATGAAGTAGTAGTATCCAAAAAGTTTGCATGGTGGAATGATCATGGGACAGTGTGGAAAATAATAGTTCCCATCGCGTGAGTTCAAATCACCCAAAAAATGTCCAAAATCCCCCAGCCCTCCTGCTCAAAGAAAAAAACACGTTGTGAATGTAGGCAATCACTACGGCCCACTCCCTAGAAACAGAGCATGCTGTTAGACAAATGTTCTGTTGAAATTGGTTCATAAAGATTATGAGTGTTTGTGGGATACCACATTAGATCCCATTGCGGGAAGTTCCTTTTGGGAATTGTAACAAGTAAGAATCCCTAGGTAAGTGTACATATTTAATCTGAAGCAGAGCATGAGACCCTCGAAGATCTTCAATCTAACCTGCCAGTGAGTATGAGTGAGGGGGGAAAGGGGGAAAGGGGGGACGAGGAAAGGGGGCTATGATTGTGAAATGTAAGAGAGAGCGGAAAGTAGTTACATACTCTGTCCTATGCTTTCCCGGGTCATGGGGGTGTGGCAAGGGAAAAAAAAACAAAATAGGAAGAGGAGAGCAGCAGGGGAGGTGGCCGAGGGTGTGAGCCAGGTTTCTGAATGGCTAGGAGGTTGAGAGAGTTTACAATGGAGCGATTGGCCAGGCGTTGGAACAGGAGAATTTGGGTTAGGGGTGTGGCGACAATGAAAGGATTGGTATATGGATAGCGGCCCAAGATTAAAGGATATGTCACCACCCTCAGTAGTAGTAGTAAATATAGAGAGAGTGGGAGGGTTTTTAGCTGGATTTTTTACAGGGAGGAGATGTGATGGTGAGAAGCAGATGGAGTTGACTGCCCCAAATAAGGGAGATGTCCCGAAAGAATGGAATTAGCATCGGGGTTAGGAGAGAATGTGTGGGAGCTAGGGGTACAATGCAAAAGTGAAGTAAGAGAGCATAGGGAAATAAGAGAGAGGAGGGGCAAGGTTAGATAGCAGTAGTCCAAAGCTGAGATTGGATGGTCATTATTAACATGATATATTATTATATGCATAATAGAAGACAGACCATATTCATCTAATTGGGACCTTCAAACCATTCTTTGAAGTGCCTAGTATATCTATAGTCGTCACGGTAATGCCTTTTTTCTTTCAGTTGTCGTTAATAATATAGGCAAACCCCACTAGGGTTAAGTGCATTTGAAAAACATTTTCTGTAAGGTCCTTAGGCTTGACCTGGTCTGTGTTATTAGTGACAATAAACAGAAAGTATGTTGACAGTGAGCATCTCCAACAGGACTCAAGTACATAGAGTATAATCCTCTATCATGCCAATCTTCAAAGGGCATTGTAAAAGTTTATTGGACTCTCCTTGGTCAGAGCAGAGTCTGTCAGAAAAGGACACTATTCCTTGCAGATTCTAGAAATCTACAGATAAATAAAAATCTGATACTATTTCCTGATGTTTAAGGATAAGAAATAGATTTGGTTGCTGGCATAATTGACAGATGATGATGAAAAAACTATATAAAATTGATACCATTGTAGAGTTGAATATGTATGTGACATAATATGTTTACCTAAAAGATTAAAACATTAGCCCATCAAATGGATATCTGTTGTGCATTTAAATTCATACAAATGCAATGGAGGAAAGTGGCCAATTCTAGAGGTTACAGGTTCGGAGACGTTGTGGAGTATTTTGTGGGGAGTCATTAAATGTTAAAAACCATTCCCTATCGCAGACATAAATCACAAGAGATGATGAGAGGGAGTTAAAGACCCACCCACACAAGGTGGGTTGTTATGGAGGTTAGGTTTGTGATGCGTGAATTCTCATTTTCAATCTATAACTCTTGAAGAGTCTGATAGCTGGTAAATGTGTTAGACGTTTTTGTTTGTCATTTGATGAACTGTCTGCATATTGATATTTGTGTTTTGTAACATTATTTCTCGTAAAACAAGCACAGTATTCATTTTTCGTATATGAATCTAAATTTAATAAGTTACTGTCTTTGGGGTTCACACTTGCATGTATGTACTTTTGAAGAGATAACTGCATTTTCGGACCTTTTGCTACAGTATTTTTTGTGTTAATACATTTTTTTTCTAGTTAACAGGAGTCCAATAACTCCTAAGCGTACTCTCTCTCTCTTATTAACCGCGGCACTTATCTATCTAGTAAACCAAACCGAGTGTGTCGGAGGGGGGAGGCGGGTACCTGAAGAAAATTGAATCCAAAACCCATCTGGGTCTTGTTCTGAACCATGGAGAACACTGGAACCTGGAGGGCAGAACAGCATTGATTTAAGGTCGTTTTCCTGTGCATTTTTGCTTGTGCTTATGCTTCTGCTGGGACTCAGGGCTTAAAACCCTGGCTCAGACTTATTGTGTTGTTACTTTATATAAGCTAAGAAAAGCGCGTGGTTTGTTTCATGTTTGTGGCTGAATAAAGGAAGTCTTCCAGACTACCCTGTCTCGTTTGTGTTGTCCTTATATGGTGTGGGATACTGAGCAGCCCCTGCATCGCAGGGCACAAAAAAAATGGAACATTTTCAAGAGTTTTTGTGTGAGCAGGCCAAACACCAGGGACTATTAATGCAGAGTACAGAGTAGGCCATGCAAAAAATGACCGGACTACTGCAGCGCAAGCCCAGCTTAAACACGCAGCAGGCAGCCACAAGATGAAAGGATGACCAAAAACTACTGTCTAGTCCACTTGTCTGCCGGTCCCCACCGGACTCCGAACAAACCCCCGGGTCTCCTGAGGAAAATGGTTGGAGGAGACCCAAAGGCTTTTCTGTTAACCTTTGAAAGGGTTGCTTGAGGCCCAAGCTGGTCCATAGATCTTGGGCAACGGGTTTGGCCCCTAGCTCCTCATAGGAGAAGGACAGGACCTAAGATCAGGGCCCACCTACCTGTGGATAAGGCTATGGACTATAAGCAGGTAAAATCTCAATACTGGATTGCTTAGGCCAGACCCCAGAAGCTAAAAGGCCAGCAGTTTACCGGAACTTGAAATAAACTATATGGTGAGACCCCGAGTCCTAGCTCAGGCTTAATGGATTTGTGTACTCGGTGGATACAGCTGGAGCGTGCACTAAGGAGGCATTTTCCGTGAACACAATTTGGTTTGGGAGCAATTCTTACAGGTGAAAACCATCCCTGCACATCCTGGGTAACACGCCATGAACTGCAAAAAGCCTAACTTGGCTTGTCCAGCTCAATGAAAATTACTTGGGGGTCGGGACCAGAGAGGTGTCTGGGACCGACAAGCCTGACTCAACCAGCCAACGTGTTGCCAAAAAGTGAGATCGGACCAGAAGGGTAAGCTACAAACCATCCAAGCGCGACCGCCCATTCCCACGGAACGCAGCAGTTGTTCCAGCATGGAGACGGTCAGACAACGGTCCAATGGGAGCCCATCGTCTACTTTCAGATACCGGATAAAGCCAAAAGAGAGAATTCGGAGGACATTCTCACACAGGACCAACCGGACTCTGTCTCCGGATCAAGTCTAGCGGAGAGGGTATCGCGTCAACCTCGGGTTGAGAGAGCCCTCTCCTGTTCTACCTACGGGAACATTGCACCGTATATGGAATGCCTACAGATGGATGTTTTCAGCAGGACAATTGACTCAGCCTCCCCAGAGAAAGCTGCAACTGGATAATTCTAGTCTGATTGGGAGTGTAAATCTGTCCAGGTATTGGGGATTTGGATTTAGGAAAACCTTTTGCATTACGTTTATATAAGCTGAGAAAAGCTCTGTATTTTGTCATGTTTTTTATTGCGCTGAACTAAAGAAGCATATCCAGACTCCCCTTTCTCGTCATGGTCCCCCTGCAAAAATACGTCACTATGTGTCCTGATTAATTAGATATTACGCGATTAGAATAGACAGAGTAGGCTGAATTGCTGTAGAAGCATTGCCATTCTATATATGTATAGTATGTAAATAGGTGTTTTTTTGTGCATTTCACCCATACTGTATCTAATCTTCTCAACTCTTTGATATAAATCACCACAGTGGGGGGGGTGCAGATGACACATATTTGGTTGTGAGGTATTATGTTGTCAGGGTTTGGGACCATGCAGTTGTTCTTACCTCACGTGCGGTGTGGTATTGTGGAGGTGACTGGATTGAGGCACTGGCAGATATTGTATGGGATTCCCCTCAACAGGACACTTTAAACGGTGCCACTGGGGTAATTGTGTGGAGTTTATGCCTCTGACGAGGATTTGAACCAAAACGTTCTATTCTGGCCTTATTTGGGTTTTTGACTTCTGTCTTTTTGATTTTACAATGTAGATTTTGAAAATTATCACTGAACATTCATTCCATGTTCAGAGAGAGGTTTGCATTTGAGCTGTGTTTGAGACTAGAATTCTCACGCCTGATTTCATTAGGCGGAGAATTGGAGGGAGTTATAATTAACGGTATAGAGACATGCGATGGGTGATGCATGAGGATTTATGGGAAGATAAGGGGAGTCAGCCGGTACCTGGTGCAGATGCACATACATTTTTTCCAGGGCCGGTAGATACAGTTGCCAATGGGCACCCTCCATCACCAGCTGTCGCAGACTCTTACAAACGAACCCTATTTCTCCTTATAAAAAACCTTACTCTCCCATTTCCCTCTTATTCCACCCTTTTTGTCCAGTAGTCCCCCCTTACTCAATGTATGTCTCTCCAACTATGTCGAAAAATCTTCCGCTCTATTATACAAGTCTTAAAATTCATCTCTCTCAATAACATTTAAACTCTTCATCCCCCGCCAC
>WSYH01009424.1:0-25975 GCA_036426205.1 Ascaphus truei | reverse complement strand
AAAAGCTGCTGCTGCTACTGACACACTGACACAAACGCTGCTGCTGCTGCTGCTGCTGCTGCTGCTGCTGCTGCTGCTGCTGTTTACATACCCATATGTGCGGCTTACGTCCAGTTGCGGGAAACACCCAGCTGGGGCGTGGCGTTACCTCCAGGGGCGGACACACCCAGCGGGGCGGGCTTTACTCCAGGATGGCGGGACAGAGCCAGCTGGGCGGGCTTTACGCCGGGGCGGGGGACAACATAGCGGGTGTGTTTACGCCAGTGGCGGGACACACCACGTGGCGGTGGGGGGCGTTACACCAGGGGCGGTGACACCCCCAGCGGGGCGAGCGTTACGCCAGGGGGGCGGGGCAGAGCCGCGGGGCCCGGGCGTTACGCCAGGGCCCGGGACAGACCAGCGGGGCTGTAGCCGTACAAACCAGGGGCGGGCGAGCCCGCGGCGGGCGTTACGCCAGGGGCGGGACAGACCCAGCGGGGCGAGCGTTACGCCATGTGCCGGAGGCAGAGCCATCGGCCGGGGCGTTACGCCAGGGCGTGAACCACCCAGCGGGGCTAGTGTTACGCCGAGGGGCGGGGGGCAGAGCCATCGGGGCGGTCGTTACACCATGTGCGGGACAAGCCATCGGTGCGGGCTTTACGCCAGCTGGCGGGAACACAACAGCGGGGCGGGCTTTACGCCAGGGGCGGTGACATGACAAGCGGGGCGGCCGTTACAACCAGGGCGGACATACAGCGGGGCTGCCTTTACAAACCGGGTCGGGACAGAGCCAAGCGGGCCCGGGCGTTACAACCAGGGTCGGGACAACACCCCAGCTTGGCGAGCGTTACGCCAGGGGCGGACAGAGCCACGGGGCGGTCTTACGCCAGGGGGGGACACACCCAATCGGGCGAGCGTTACACATTGGCGGGACAGACCCAGCGTGCGGCGTTACCCACGGGGCGGGACTATCCCAGCGGGCGAGCGTTTACGCCAGGGGCGGGACCACCCACAGCGGGCGAAAGGGGCGTTACGCCATGTGCTTTACACACACAGCGGGCGGTGCGTTTACACCAGGGGCGGACAGAGCCAGCGTGGTGGCGGGCGTTTAGCGCCAGGGCGGGACAACACCAGCTTGGCCGGGGCGTTACTCCAGGGGCTGGAAGACGCGGGGCGTGCGTTAACCCAGGGCGGGTGACCGCCCCCAGCGGGGCGGGCGTAAGCGCCAGGGTGCTGGACAGACCCCACCGGGGCCGGCGTTACCCAGGGGCGGGTACATAGCCTCGGGGCGGGCGTTACACACCAGGGGGTGGGCAGAGCGCGGGCGGCGTTACACAACCAACCAGGGCGGGACAGACAGCGGGGCCGGGGGCGTTCGCCAGTGGCGGAGACACACCCAGCGGGCATCGTTACGCCATGGTCGGGACAGACCCATCGGGTGCGAGCCGTTACAGCAATGGGCGGGACAGACCCATCGGTGGCGGGTCCTGGCGTTACTCAGGGGCGGTACACACCCAGTGTTGCGGGACAGCCCCCAGCGTGTCGGGGTCGTGCGTTGACTCCAGGGCGGGACACACCCAGGGTGGCGGGCTTTACACACCAGGGGCCGACACACCCAGGCGGGCGGGCGTTCGCCATGGCGGGACGACCAGCGGGGCGGTCGTTTAAAAACCAGGGGCGGGAGACCCCGCGGGCCAACGGCTTTACGCCAGTGCGGGACAGAGGGCAGCGGGGGCGGCCGTTACAACACCAGGGGCGGGACACACCCAGGCGGGGCGCGTTACACCAGGGTGCGGCAAACACCCAGCGGGGGCGAGCTTTACCCACTGGGCGGACACCCCAGTGGGGGCGGGCGTTACGCAGGGGCGGGACCCCACGGGGCGAGCGTTACACCATGGGCGGGACACACCTAGCGTGGCGGGCGTTCGCCAGGGGCTTGACACACCCAGCGGGCCGGGCGTTCCGGCCAGGGCGGACAGCATACCGCAGCGGTGCTTGCGTTACTCCAGTGGGCGTGACACACCCAGCGGGCTGAGCCGTTAGCAACCATGGTGCGTGACCCACCCAGCGTGGCCGGGTCGTTACGCCAGGGGCGGACAGAGCCAGCGGGGCGGGCGTTACACAAGGGGCGGGACAGAGCCAGCGGGCCGGGCCGTTAACAACCAGGGCGGGACCGAGCCAAGCCGGGGCGGTCGTTACGCGAGGGGCGGGAAAGAGACAGCGGGCAACGGGCTTTCGCCGGGGCGGGACACACACAGCGGGGCGGGCGTTACGCCAGGGGGCGGCCAGACCCCGCGGGGCGGGCGTGCACCATGGGGGCGGACATCCGCCAAGCGTGACGGTCGTTACGCCATGGCGGGGGAACAGACACAGCGGGCGTGGGCGTTATTACAAACCGGGGCGGGAACACACCAGCGGGGCGGGGCCGGGCGTTACTCCAGGGGCGGTACCACCCGCGGGGCGGGGCTGGGGCTTTTACCCAGGGCTGCAAACCCCCGCGGGCCGGCGTTACCGCCAGGGGCGGGACAGAGCCAGCTGGGGCGAAGCGTTACCACCATGGGCGACACAGACCCGCGGGGCGAGCGTTCCACACCAGGGGCCTGGCCATGACCCACGGGGCGTGGGCTCCGGGCGTCACGCCAGGGGCGTGAACACCCCCATTGGGGGCGGGACCACCCCCACGGGGCGGGCCGGGCGTTACGCCAGGGCGGGACACACCCAGCGGGGCCGGGCGGTACACAGGGGCGCCGACACATCCCCATCGGTGCGGGGCGTTTACCCAGGGGTCGGGACAGACCCATCGGGGCGGGCGTTACACAAACCAGGGGGCGGACACACCCCGCTGGGCGGGCGTTACGCCAGGGGCTTTCCACACCCACTGGGCCCGCTTACGCGCAGGGGCGGACCAGTCAGCGGGCCGGGCGTTTACAGTTACAAAACAACCAGGGGGGCCGGGACGACACACAGCGGGCGAGCGTTACCCCATGGGCGGACACACCCAGCGTGCGATCGTTACTCCAGGGGGCTGGACCCACCCCCCCCAGAGGGGCGGGGCTTTACGCCAGGGGCGGTACACACCCGCGGGGCAGCGTTACACCAGGGGCGGGACCACCCAGCTGGCGGCGCGTTTTACGCCGGGGCGACACACACCAGCGGGGCCCGGCGTTCGCCCAAGGGGCGGGCCACAACCCAGACGGGTGCGGGCGTTACGCCAGGGTCTGGACAACACCGCCAGCTGGGCGGTGCGTCACACCCGGGGCGGACACACCCAGCGGGGGCCTGTTCGTTACGCCATGGGCGGAAAGAGCCAGCGGGGCCGGGCGTTTACAACAACCAGGGGCGGTACAAAACACCCAGAGGGGCGGGCGTTACTCCAGGGGCGGGACAACACCCGCGGGCGGGGTCGTTTACGCCAGTGGGCGTGACCACCCAGCGGGGCCGGCTTTACGCCAGGGGCGTGACACACCCAGCGGGGCGGGCGTACGCCAGGGGGGCGGGACACACCCAGTCGGGCGGGCGTCACACCATGGGCGGGACACACCCAGCGGGCCTGGCGTTACGCCAGGGGGCGTGACAGAGCCAGCGGGGCCTGGGCGTTCCAAAACCAGGGGGCGGGACACACCAGCGGGCGGTGCGGGTAGCCAGGGGCGGGACACACCCATCGGGGCCGGGGGCGTTACAACCACCCATGGGGCTGGACCCACCCGCCGTTTCCGTGCGTTACAACCCAGGGGCGGGACAGAGCCCGCGGGCCGGCGTTGACACCAGGGGCGGGACAAGAGCCATCGGGGCGGCGTTACGCGAGGGGCGGGACATAACGCGGACGGGCTTTACGCCAGGGGTCTGGACACACACAGCGTGGCGGGCCCTTTACGCCAGGGGCGGGACAGACAGCGGGCGGGCGTTACACCATGGGCGGGACAGAGAGCCAGCGGACGGGCGTTACGCCGGGGCGTGACACACCGCGGGGCGGGCCTTACGCCAGGGGGGCGGGCAGACACAGCGGGGCGGGCTTTACGCCATGGGCGGGACAACACCCAGCGGGCTATGCGTTTACGCCAGGGGCGGGACACAACCCGCTGGGCGAGCGTTACAAAACCAGGGGCGGGACAGACAGCGGGCAGCGTTGAATCCAGTGGGCGGACAGGCCAGCGGGGCCGGGCTTTACACCAGGGCGTGACACAGACCAGCGGGGCGGTCTTTACACCAGGGGCGTACAGAGCAGCGGGGCGGGCGTTACGCCAGGGGCGGGAGAACAGAGCCTCGGGGCGGGCCGTTACGCCAGGGCTGGACACACGCCAGCTGGGCGAGGCTTTACGCCAGGGGCGGGACACACCCACCAGCTGGGCGGGGTTACGCCAGGGCTGGGGCGGCTGCGGGGCGGGCTTTATCACCAGGGGCGGAACAGACAGCGGGGCGGGGCGTTACAACCAGGGGGCGGTGACAAAGCCAGCGGGGCGGGCGTTACGCCAGGAGGCGGACAAAGAGCCAGCGGGCGGGCGTTACACCATGGGCCTGACACACACAGCGGGGCGCTTACTCCAGGGCGTGACAGACCGCGGGTGGGGCTTACACCCAGGGCGGGAGCCCACCCACGTGGCCGGCGTTACGCCAGGGGCGGGACAGACCCAGCGGGGCCGGCGTTACGGCCAGGGCGGACAGACCAGCGGGCGGTCGTTACTCCCGGGGCGGAGACCCCAGCGGGAGCGTCCGTTACGCCAGGGTCGGTACACCCCAGCGGGGCCCTCTTTATGGCCAGGGGGGCGGGACAGGAGGCTCGGGTCGGGGCCTGAGGCGTTAACGCCGGGCGGGACCACCAGCTTGCGAGCGTTACACCAGGGGCGGACACACCCAGCGGGGTCGACGTACGCCAGGGGCTGACATAGCCAAAACGGGACGGGCGTTACACCAGGGGCAGTACACACACACGGGGCGGGCGTTACCAACACCAGGGGCGGGACAGACAGCGGTGCGGGTTACTACCCAGGGGCTGGACAGACCCATAGGGGCGGG
Organism: Ascaphus truei; assembly: GCA_036426205.1. Classification (NCBI taxonomy): domain Eukaryota; kingdom Metazoa; phylum Chordata; class Amphibia; order Anura; family Ascaphidae; genus Ascaphus; species Ascaphus truei. Next base: position 20,983 of record WSYH01009424.1, on the reverse strand, counting down.
CGTTACGCCAGGGTCTGGGGACAAGCACCGGCAGTGCGGTGCGGGCGTTACAAACCAGGGGCGGGACACACCACGCGGGGCCAGTGCGTTACGCCAGGGGCGGGACAGAGCACAGCGGTGCGGGCGTTACGCCCAGGGCGGCAGACATAGCGGGGGGGCGTTGACACGCCAGGGGCGGGACACACACAGCGGGGCGGGGCGTTACACACACCAGGGCGGACACACCCCGCGGGGCGAGCGTTTTTTAAACAACAACGCCAGTTGCGGGCAAGCCAGCGGGGCCGGGGGCGTTCGCCAGGGGCGGGACAGACCAGCTGGGCGGGCGTTCACACAGAGGGGGCGGTACAGCCCCCGGGGCGGGCGTTACGCCAGGGCGGACATGACCGGTGGCCGAGCGTTACGCCAGGGGCGGGGCGAGCCAGCGGGGCCGGGCGTTACGACGCCAGGGGCTGGAACACACCCAGCGGGGGCGAGTGTTACGCCAGGGGCTGGGAGGCCAGCGGTGGCGGGCGTTACACCGGGCGGGACAAGCCGCGGGGCGGGCGTTACGCCAGGGGCGGGACACAACAAGCGGGGCGGGCGTTACGCCAGGGGCGGGACAGACAGCGGGGCGGCCGTTACACCAGGGGCGGGACAGACAGGCGGGGCGGGCGTTACAACCCCAGGGGCGGGACGAGCCATCGGGGCCGTGCGTTACACCCGTGGGCGGGACCACCCACTGGGCGAGCGTTAACGCCAGGGCGGGACAGAGCCCTCGGGGCGGCGTTACGCCAAGGGGCGGTACACACCCAGCGGGGCCGGCGTTTACACCAGGGCGGGGACAGACCCAGCGGGGCGGGCGTTACACCAGGGGCGGGACAGAGCCAGCGGGGCGGGCGTTACGCCAGGGGCGGGACACACCCCGGGGCGTTTGTTTCCGCCAGGGGCGGGACACACACCGCGGGCGGGCGTTCCATACACCAGGGTCGTTACAGATCCGCGGCAGTGCGTTACCCAGGGGCGGACACACCCAGCGGGGCGGGCCCCGTTACGCAGGGCTGGACAACATCGGGGCGGGGCGTTACCCAGGGCGGGAACAGAACCCACGGGTCGGGGCGTTACGCCAGGGGCGGGACAGACCCAGCGGGGCGGGCGTTACGCCAGGGGCGGGACAGAGCCAGCGGGGCGGGCGTTACACCAGGGGCGGGACAGAGCCAGCGGTGGCGGGCGTTACACCAGGGGCGGGTACAGACAGCGTGGCGGGCGTTACGCCAGGGCGGTGACACACCAGCGGGTCAGGGCTTTACGCCAGGGGCGGGACCGAGCCGCGTTTCGGGGCGTTACTCCATGGGCGGTGGACATGCCAACGGGGCCGGGCGTTACGCCATGGGCGGGACAACACCCATCGGGGCGGTGCGTTACGCCCAGGGCGGACAGCAAACCAGCGGGGCGTGACAGAGCCATGCGGTGCGGCGTTCTCCAGGGGCGTGACACACAACCCAGCGGGGCCCGTGCGTTACCCAGTGGGCGGGACAGATCGCGGGGCGTGCGTACACCATGGGCGGGAACAGACCCTCGGGTCGGGGCGTTACAAAACTGGGGCGGGACACCCCAGCGGGGCGGGCGTTACGCCAGGGGGGCCAAGCCAGCGGGCGGGCGTTACGCCGGGCGGGACACCCAGCTGGGCTAGCGTTACGTCCAGGGGCGGAACACAACCCCACGGGGGCGTGGCGTTACACCATGGGCGGGACAGAGCCAGCGGGGCGGGCGTTACACCAGGGGGGGACACACCCAGCGGGCGGGCGTTACGCCAGGGGCGGGAACATCCACCTCGGGCGTGCGTTTACGCCGATGGGCGGACAAATCCAGCGGGCGGGCGTTACACCCTGGGCTGGAGCACACCCAGCAAGGTCCACGCTTTACGCCAGTGGCGGGACACACCCACAGCGGGGCGAGCGTTACACCAGGGGGCGGGTGACACCCCAGCGGGGCGACGTTACGCCCATGGGGCGGGAACACAAACCAGCGGGCGGCGTTACGCCAGGGCGGGACACACCCAGCGGGGCGGGCGTTACGCCAGGGGCGGGACCCACCCAGCGGGGCGGGCGTTACGCCAGGGGCGGGACCCACCCAGCGGGGCCGGGCGTTACGCCAGGGGCGGGACAGAGCCAGCGGGGCGGGCGTTACACCTGGGCGGGACAGAGCCAGCGGAGCCTGTCGTTACTCCAGGGGCCTGGACAGACAACAGCGGGGCGGTCGTTACCCAGGGGCGGGGACAGACACAGCGGGGCGTGCGTTACACCAGGGGCAAAGGACACACCAGCGGGGCGGCTTTACGCCAGGGGCGGGACAACCCGCGGGGTGGGCGTTACACCAGGGGCTGACACAACCACAGCGTGGCCGGGTCGTTACTCCAGGGGGCGGGCAGACCAGCGGGCCGGGCGTTACTCCAGTGGGCGGGACAGACCCAGCGGTGCGGGGCGTACGCAGGGGCGGAACACCCAGCGGGGGCGGGCCGTTACGCCAGGGGCGGGACAAACACCCCGCGGGGCCACGCGTTAATGCCAGGGGCGGACAAGGGCAGAAGGCAGCGGGCGGGCCAGGCGTTACGCCAGGGCGTTACGCCAGGGGGCGTACAGGAAGCCAGCGGGGCGGGCGTTACTCCGGGCGGCACAGACCTAGCTGGTGGGGGGGCGTTACGCAGGGGCGGGACACAACCTCGGGGCGGGCCGTTCACCAGGGGCGGGACAAACACCCCGGGGCGAGCGTTAGCGCCAGTGGGCGGGGGGCAGAGCCAGCGGGGGCGGGCGTTACGCCCGGGGCGGTACCAGACAGCGTGCGGGGGCGTATACACAGGGGCGGGGACAGAGCCAGCTTGGCGGTCGTTTACGCCAGGGCGGTGACAGACCCAGGGGGCGAGCCGTTACGCCAGGGGCGGGGCAGAGCCAGCGGGGCCGGGCTTACCCAGGTCGGGACCACCCAGCGGGGGCGAGTGTTACGCCAGGGGCGGGGCGAGCCAGCGGGGCGGGCGTTTACAACACTCAGGGGCGGACAAGCCAGCGGGGCTGGCGTTACGCCGGTGCAGGACACAGACAAGCGGGGCTGGCGTTCCGCCAGGGGCGGGACAGACAGCGGGCGGCCGTACACCAGGGCGGACCGAACATCGGGGCGGTCGTTCCAAACCAGGCGGGACATGAGCCAGCGGAGGCCGGTCGTTTACACAGGGCGAGAACCCACACCCAGCGGGTGCGAGCGTTACGCCAGGGGCGGGACAGACCAGCGGGGCTGGCGTTACCCAGGTGCGTGAACACACCCAGCGGGGCGGGCGTTACACCAGGGGCGGGACAGACCCATCGGGGCGGGCGTTACACCAGGGGCGGGACCGAACCAGCGCGGGGCGAGCGTTACGCCAGGGGCGGGACACACCCAACGGGGCGGCGTTACGCCAGGGGCGGAACACACCCAGCGGGGCGGGCTTACACGCAGGGACGGACATCGCCAGTCGGGGCGGGCGTTACGCCCGGGGCGGACACCCCCAGCCGGGCGGGCGTTACGCCAGGGGCTGGACAGACATCGGGGCGGGGTGCTTACACACCAGGGCTGGGACACACCCAGCGGGCGGGCGTTACACTAGGGGGCGGACATACACCCATCCGGGCGGGCGTTACACCAGGGGCGGGACAGACCCAGCGGGGCGGGCGTAACGCCAGGGGCGGACGCACCCCGCGGGGCCGGGACGTTACGCCAGGGGCGGGACAGAGCCACGGGCGGGCGTTAACCCAGGGGCGGGCAGATCCACGGGCGTGGCGTTACACCAGGGGCGGGACAGACCGCTGGGCCGGCGTTACGCCAGGAGGCGGGAACACACCCAGCGGGGCCGGCGTTACTCCAGGGGCGGGACAGGCCAGCGGGGCTGGCGTTCGCCAGGTCGGGACATAGCCATCTGGGCCGGGCGTTACGCCAGGGGCGGGACACACCCAGCGGGGCGGGCGTTACGCCAGGGGCGGGACACACCCAGCGGGCGGGACAGAGCCCGCGGGGCGGTCTTTAACGCCAGGGCGGGACACACCCAGCGGGGCCGGGCGTTTAACACCATGGGCGGGACAGAGCCAGCGGGTGCGGGCTTTACAAAACCAGGGGCGGGGACAAGATCCAGCGGGTCTGGCGTTACACACAACACCAGTGGCGGACACACCCAGCGGGGGCGGGCGTTACGCTCAGTGGCGGACGAGCCAGCGCGGGCTGGGCGTTACCCAGGGGCGGTACAACACCCAGCGGGGCGAGCGTTACGCCGGGCGTGGACACATCCCAGCGGGGCGGGGGCTTACAACCCAGGGCGGGAGACCCGAAAAGCCAGCGGGGCGGGCCGTTACACCAGGGGTGGGACACACCCGCGGGCGGCGTTAACCCAGGGGCGGGACACACCCCCGCGGGGCGGGTTCGCGTTACGCCAGGTGGCGGGGCCCGATCCAGCGGGGCGGGCGTTACACCCAGGGCCGGGACACACCCATCAGGGCACGCTTTACCCCAGGGCGGGACACCCCCATCGGGGCGAAGCGTTACACAGGGGCCGGGACACACCCAGCGGGGCGAGCGTTACGCCAGGGGCGGGACCACCAGCGGGGCGGGCGTTACGCCAGGGGGCGGGACCACACCCATCGGGGCGAGCGTTACGCCGGGGCGGGACAACACCCAGCGGGCGGGCGTTACGGCCAGTGGCGGGACACACCCGGCGGGGCCAGGCCTTACGCCAGGGGCTGACAGAAGCCACGGGCGGGCGTATACAACCAGGGGAGGGACAAGATCCAGCGGGCGGGCGTTACGCCAGGGGCGGACGTACACACGGGGCGGCTTTACGCCAGGGGGCTGGACAAGACACAGCGGGCGGGCGTTTACGCCAGGGCGGGGACACACACAGCGGGGCGAGCGTTAACGCCAGGGGCGGGACACCCACCCAGCGGGGGGCGAGCGTTACGCCAGGGGCGGGTCAGACAGCGGGGCGAGCGTTATTGCCAGGGGCGGACAGAGCCAGCGGGCCCGGGCCGTTACAAAACCAGGGGTTGGACACATACACCCAGCGGGGCGGCCGTTACAACCCGGCGTGACCGAGCCAGCGGGCGGGCGTTACCCGGGGCGGTCAGAGCCTCGGGGCCAGGGCGTTACGCCCGGGGCGGTACACACCCAGCGGGGGGGCGATCGTTACAGCCAGGGGCGGACACACCCAGTGGGCCGGGCGTTACGCCATGGCGGGACACACCCACGCGGGCGGGGCGTTACGCCAGGGGCGGGCCACACCCAGCGGGGTCTGGACATAGCCGCGGGGCGGGCGTTACGGCCATGGGCGACACATCCCAGCGGGCCGTGCGTTACAAACAGGGGCGGGACAGCGCGTGGCGGGCGTTCCCCAGGCGGACAGAGCCAAAAGCGGGGCGGCGTTACACCATGGGCGGACACACCCAAGCGGGGCGGGCGTTACGCCAGGGCTGGACAGAGCCACGGGCGGTCTTACGCCAGTGCGGGACACACCCAGCGGGGCGAGCGTTACGCCAGGGCGGGACCAACCCAGGGCGGGCCCCCCCGTTACAACCAGGGGCGGACAGAGCCCCACGGTGCGGAGGTGCGTTTACAACACCGGGGCGGACCACCCAGCGGGGCTTCGTTACACACCAGGGGCGGGAAACACACCCAGCGGGGCGGCGTTACGCCGGGTCGGGACAGAGCCAGCTGGGCGGGCGTTACACCCGGGCGGACACCACCCCGCAGGGCCACACGCGTTACGCCAGGGGCGGGACACCCCAGCGGGGCGAGCGTTACACCAGGGGCGGGACACACCCAGCGGGGCGGGCGTTACGCCAGGGGCGGGACACACCCAGCGGGGCGGGCGTTACGCCAGGGGCGGGAACACCCCAGCGGGGCGAGCGTTCGCCAGGGCGGACAGAGCCAGCGGGCGGGCGTTACACCAGGGGCGGGGACACAACCCGCGGGGCTGGCGTTCGCCAGGGGCGGGACACACCCACGGGGCCGGGCGTTACGCCAGGGGCGGGACGTAAGCCAGCGGGGGCGGGCGTTACACTGCAGGCGGGGAACAGAGCCAGCGGGGCGGGCGTTACGCCAGGGGCGGGACAGACACAGCGGGGCGGGCGTTACGCCAGGGGCGGGACAGACACAGCTGGGGCGGGCGTTTACACCAGGGTGGGAGGTGCAGGACACACCCAGCGGGCGGGTGCGTTACGCCATGGGCGGGACAGCCCCGCAGGGTGGGCGTTACACCAGGGGCGGACACACCCAGCGGGGCCGGGCGTTACGCATGGTGGCTGGACAGACCCAGCGGGGCCCGTGCTTTACGCCATGGGTCCGTGACGACCAGCGTGGCGGGCGTTACGCCAGGGGCGGGAACACCCCAGCGGGGCGGCCGTTACTCCAGGGGCGGGACAACACCCCGCGGGCCACGCGTTTGCCATGGGCTGGCACAGATGCATCGGGGCGGGTCCAGGCGTTACTCCATGGGCGTTACGCCAGGGGCGGGACAGAGCCAGCGGGGCGTGCCGTTACGCCCATGGGCGGGACAACGACCTAGTCGTGGGGGTGGCGTTACGCCAGGGGCGGACACACACACGGGGCGGGCCGTTACATCCAACACCAGGGCGGGACCACCCAGCCGGTGCGAGCTTACGCCAGGGCGTGCAGAGCAAGCGGGGCCTGGCGTTACGCCAGGGCGGGACAGACAGGGGGCGCGTTACCCATGGGCCGGGACAGAGCCAGCGGGCGGGCGTTACTCCAGGGGCGGACAGACCCAGCGGGGCGATCGTTCGCCAGGGGGCGGGGCAGATCCAGCGGGTGCCCGGCGTTCGCCAGGGCGGGACACACCCAGCTGGGCGAGTGTTCGCCAAGGGCGGGGCAGAGCCCAGCGGGGCGTGCGTTACCCAGGGGCGGACAGAGCCAGCGTGCGTGCGTTACGCAAGGGGCTGGGGAGACCAACAAGCGTGGCGGGCGTTTACGCCAGGTGCGGGAACAAGACAGCGTGCGGGCCTTACACCATTGGCGTGACCGACAGCGGGGCGGGCGTTACAACCAGGGGCGGGACAGGCATCGGGGCGGGCGTTACAGACAACACCACACCAAGTGGACATCGATACACCACCCAGCGGGGCGAAAGCGTTACGCCAGGGGCGGGACAGAGCCAGCGGGGCGGGGTCGTTACCCAGGGGCGGGACACCCAGCGGGGCGGGCGTTTACCCATGGGGCTGGAACAGACCCAGCGTGGCGGGCGTTACCCCCCAGGGAGCGGGACAGAGCCAGTCGGGGCAGCGTTACTGCCAGGGGCGGGACACAACCATCGGGGCGGGCGTTCGCCCAGGGGCGGGACACACCAGCGGGCGGGCCGTTACACCAGGGGCGGGACAGAGCCACGGGGCGATGCGTTACGCCAGGGGCGGGAACACAACCCAGCGGCGGCGGGCGTTACAGCCAGGGGCTGAGGCAGAAAGAGCGGGCGGGCGTTACAAAACCAGGGGCGGGACACACCCAGCGGTGCGGGCCGTTCACTAAGGGCAGGGACACCCCAGCGGGGCGTGGGCGTACTACACAGGGCTGTGACGACCCAGCGGGTGCGGCGTAACGCCAGGGGCGGACAGACCCACGGGGCCGGGCGGTACGCCAGGGCGGTGACAGACGCCAGCGGGGGCGGGCTTACAACAACCATGGCGGGAGAGAGCCAGCGGCGGGCTTTACACCCAGGGGCGGACAGAACAGCGGGAGGCGGGCGTTACGCCATGGCGGTACACAACACCCAGCGTGGCAGGCGTACGCAGGGGGGGACAGAGCCAGCGGGTCGGGGGCGTTACGCCAGGGGCGGGACATAGCCAGCGGGGCCGGGCGTTTCGCCCGGGGCCGGGACACCCAGCGGGTCGGGCTTTACGCCAGGGGCGGACACAACCCAGCGGGGCGGGACAGAGCAAGCGGGGCGGGCTTACGCCAGGTCGGACACCCCAGCGGGGCGGTCTTACAACACCATGGGCGGAACGGCCACGGGGCGGGCGTTACACCTGGCCGGGACAGAGCAGCGGGTCGGGCGTGTTTCCCCAGGGCCGGGACACACCCAGCGGGGCTGGCGTTACGCCATGGCGGGACAAGCCACGGGGGCGGGCGTTTACGCCATGGTCGGGACACAGGGGGCCAGCGGGGCGGAGCGTTACGCCATTGGCGGGACACACCCACGGGGCGGGCTTTACACCAGGGGCGGGAAACAGAGCCAGCGTGGCGGGCGGTTACACAGGGCGTGGACACCACCATCGGGCGGGGCGTTACACCATGGGCGGACCACCCAGCGTGGCTGGCGTTTACGCCAGGGCGGACCGAGCCACAGCGGGGCGGTCGTACAACACCAGGGCGGGACACACCATCAGGGCACGCGTTACGCCAGGGGCGGGACACACCCAGCGGGGCGAGCGTTACACCAGGGGCGGGACACACCCAGCGGGGCGGGCGTTACGCCAGGGGCGGGACACACCCAGCGGGGCGGGCGTTACGCCAGGGGCGGGACACACCCAGCGGGGCGACGTACGCCTGGGCGGGACACACCCATGGGTCGGGCGTTACGCAGGGGCGGGACCACACCCAGGGGGTCCTGTGCGGCGTTACGCCAGGGGCGGGACAGAGCCAGCCGTGGGCGGGCTTTTCCACCCAGGGGCGTGACAGGCCAGCGGTGCGGTCCGTTACTCCAGGGCGGTACGACCACAGCGGGCTGGCGTTAAATACGCTCAGGGGCCGGACAGACCAGCGTGGCGGCGTACGCCCACGGGGCGGACACACCCAGCGGGCGAGCGTTTACGCCAGGGGGCGGTACACACCCAGCGGGCGGGCGTATTACGCCAGGTCGGGCCAGACAGCGGGCGAGCGTTATGCAGGGCGGGACAGGAGCCAGCGGGAAGAGTTTACTGCCTGGCCTCCCTTTTACCCCCCCCCTATTTTGGTTTACACACGCGCCCCCCTTTCCGCATAGCCACTTCCCAGCCATAATGCATAGGTGACTTTAGCGAAGCGGCCACCGTCTTGTTGAGACGAGAGAGAGCGGCCTAATCTAACGCCAAGCAGCAATCTACAGGTCACAGGACGGCGACACTTGAAACACCACGTATCTTCTATTGAGGGCTGTTCCATTCCCGGTCGTTACCCAGGGGCGGGACACACCCAGCGGGGGCGGTCTTACAAAGAAAACCAGGGCGGGACAAGAGCCCGCGGGGCGGCGTTCCGCCAGGGGCGGACAGAGCCACGGGGCCGGCGTTACGCAGGGGCGGGACACACCCAGCGGTGGCCGAGCTTAACGCCCAGGGCGGACACACCACCGGGTCGGCGTTACGCCAGGGGCGGGGCAGAGCCAGCGGGGCGGGCGTTACACAGGGGCGGGAACAGACATCGGGGCGGGGGCGTTACACCAGGGGGGCGGGACAAGCCAGCGGGGCGTGCGTTACGCCCAGGGGCGGGACCTAGCCAGCGGGGCGGGCGTTACACCAGGGGCAGGCAACCCAGCGGGGCGCGCTTTTACTCCAGGGGCGGGGACAGACCCAGCGGGGTGGGCCGTTACACCATGGGCGGGACACACCAGCGGGCCGGGGCGTTACGCCAGGGCGGACGACCCCAGCGTGGCGTGCGTTACGCCAGGGCGGTACAGACCCAGCGGGGCTGGCGTTACTCCAGGGCGGGACACCCAGCGGGGCGGCCCTTTACGCCAGGGTCGGGACAAGCACCAGCGGGGCACTCGTTAATGCCCAGTGGCGGGAACAGAGGCACGGGGCGGGGCAGGCGTTACGCCAGGGGCGGGCCACACCCAGCGGCGAGCGTTAACACCAGGGCAGGGACACAACCCAGCGGTGCGAGCGTTACGCCAGGGGCGGGACATAGCCAGCGGGACGGCGTTACCCCAGGTGCAGACACACCCAGCGGGTCGGGCGTTCAACACAGGGCGGGACAGACCCAGAGGGGCGGGCGTTACGCCATGGGCGGGACACACACCCTCAACAGCGGGGCGGGGCGTTACACACCAGGGCGTGACAGAGCCAGCGGGGCGGCGTTACGCCAGGGTCGGGACAACACCAGCGTGGCCGGGCGTTACTCCGGGGCGGGACAGAGCCAGCGGGGCGGGCGTTACGCCAGGGGCGGGACAGACACTAGCGGGGGGGTGCGTTACGCCAGGGGCGGGACCACCAGCGGGGCGGGGCGTTATCACCAGGGCGGGACACACCCAGCAAGGGCAAAGCGTTACGCCAGGGGCGGGGCATAGCCCAGCGGGGCCGGGCGGTTACGCCGCGTGGGCCGGACAGACGGCGTGGCTGGCGTTCACAGGGGCGGGACAAGAGCCGCGTGGCGGGCGTTACTCCCGGGGCGGGACACACCCAGCGGGGCGAGCGTTACGCCAGGGGCGGGGCAGAGCCAGCGGGGCGGGCGTTACGCCAGGGGCGGGACACACCCAGCGGGGCGAGTGTTACGCCAGGGGCGGGGCAGAGCCAGCGGGGCGGGCGTTACACCAGGGGCGGACAGAGCCAGCGGGCGGGCGTTACGCAGGGGCGGTACACAACCAGCGTGGCGGGCTTACGCCAGGGGCGGGACAGACAGCGGGGCGGGCGGTAACCCAGGGGCTGGACGACATCGGGGCGGCGTTACAACCAGGGGCGGGACAGAGCCAGCGGGGCCGGGCGTTACACCAGGGGCGGGACACACCCAGCGGGGCGAGCGTTAACGCCAGGGGCGGGACAGAGCCAGCGGGGCGGGCGTTACGCCAGGGGCGGGACACACCCAGCGGGGCGGGCGTTACAACCAGGTGCGGAACAGACCCAGCTGGGCGGGCGTTACAACACCATGGGCGGGACAGACAAGCGGGGCGAGCGTTACCCAGGTGGGGCGGGACACACCAGCGGGGCGGGAGTTACGCCATGGGCGGGGACACGACACCCAGCGGGGGGGCGGGCGTTAGCACCATGGCTGGACAGAGCCAGCGGGGCGGGCCGTTACGCCCAGGGGCGGGACAATAGCCCATCGGGCGGGCGTTACGGGCCAGGGCTGACAGACAGGCGGGGCGGGCGTTCACCAGGGGCGGGACACACCCAGCGGGGCGGGCGTTACACTATATGGGGCGGGACACCCCAGCGGGCGGGCGTTACACAAGGGGCCGGGACAGACCCCGCGGGCGGCGCGTAACGCCAGAGGCGGGACAGACCCGCTGGGCCGGGTCGTTTACGCCAGGGGCGGGACAGAGCCAGCGGGGGCGGCGTTACAAGAAACCAGGGGCCGGGTCAGAGCCAGCGGGGCGGCGTTCCAACACCATGGGCGGGACAGCTACAGCGGGGCGGCGTTACGTTGGGCGGACACAGCACCCAGCGTGGCGGGCGTTACGCCGTTGCGGTACAAACACCCAGCGGGCTGCGTTACACCAGGGGCGGACAAGAGCCAGCTGGGGCGGGCTTTACTCAGGGCGGACACCCCAGCGGGGCGAGCGTTACTCAGGGCGGAACACACACCAGCGGGGCGGCGCGTTACACCAGGGGCGTGACAAGAAGGCTGGGCGGGCTTACAACCGGGGCGGGGACAGACCAGCGGGGCGTGCGTTACTCAGGGCGGGACAGAGCCAGCGTGCCGGGCGTTACCAGGTGGCGGGACAGACAGCGGGGCCGGGCGTTACAAAACACAACCGGGGCGGGACATGAGCCAGCGGGCGGGCGTTACGCCAGGGGCGGGACCGAGCCAGCGGGCGGGGGCGTTACACAGGGGCGGGACAGACAGCGTGGCCGGGCGTAACACGGGGCGGACACCCCAGCGGGCAGCGTTACGCCAGTGGCGGAGACGAGCCATCCGGGCGGGCGTTACCCCCAGGGGCGGACAGACAGCGGGGCCGGGCGTTACACCAGGGGCGGGACGAGCAGCGGGGCGGTCCGTTCCCGCCAGGGCGGGACAACACCCGCGGGGGCGAGCGTTACCCAGGGCGTGGACACAACCCAGCGGGCCGGGCGTACACCAGGGGCGGACGAGACAGCGGGGCCGGGGTTCGCAAGGGCGGACAGAGCCAGCGGGGCGGCGTACACAGGGCGGGACAGACCCACCGGGGGCGGGGCGTTACACACCATGGGCGTGGACATACCGCGGGGGGCTGGGGCGTTAACGCCAGGGCGGGACAGACCCCGCTGGGGTGCGTGTACAAACAACAAACAGGGGCGTGACACAACCCATCGGGGCGAGCGTTACACCAGGGCGGGACAGAGCCCTCGGGGCCGGCCGTTTCGCCAAGGGGCGGACACACCCCAGCGGGCCGTGCGTTACGCCATGGGCGGGAACACCCCCATCGGGCGGGGCGTTACCAAGGGCGGACAGAGGCGCGGGCGGGGCCGTGCCGTTACGCCAGGGCGGTAAACCCCAGCGGGCGGGGCCGGGCGTTACGCCCAGGGGCGGGACACACCCGTGGGGCTGGACCACCACCCCGGGGCGGGGCCGGGCGTTACGCCAGGGGCGGGACACACCCAGCGGGGCGGGGCCGGGCGTTACGCCAGGGGCGGGACACCCAGCCTGGGCCGGGGCGTTACAACCATTAGGGCGGGACAGATCCAGCGGGGCGAGCGTTACACCAGGGGCGGGACATACCCAGCGGGGCGAGCGTTACACTTACACCAGGGGCGGGACAGAGAACCCATCGGGTGCGGGGGCCGGGCGTTACCCAGGGCTGGGACACACCATTGGGGCGGGACACACCCAGCGGGGGCGTGGCCCGGGCGTTGTACGCCAGGGTCGGGGACACAACCCAGGGGGGCGGGCGTTACACCAGGGGCGGGACACACCCAGCGGGGCGGGCGTTACGCCAGGGGCGGGACAGACCCAGCGGGGCGGGCGTTACTAACAAACCAGGGGCGGGAGACACCAGCTGGGCCACCGCGTTATAACGCCAGGGGGCGGGACAGATGCAGCGGGGCCTGCGTTTACCCGGGGCGGGACACCCCCAGCGGGGCGAGCGTTACAACCAGGGGCGGGACAACACCCCATCGGGGCGAGCGTTTACGCCAGGCGGGACCACACCCAGTGGGGCGGGGGGGCTTACGCCAGGGGCGGGACACCCCAGCGGGGCGGCGTTCACCAGGGCGGGACACCCCTAGCGGGGCGGGCGTTACGCCAGGGCGGGACACACCCCAGCGGGGCCGGTCGTTACTCCAGGGGCGACACCCCCGCGGGCGGGCCCGTTACGCCAGGGGCGGGACACACCCAGCGGGGCGGGCGTTACACCAGGGGCGGGACACCCCCAGCGGGCCGGCGTACGCCGGGGGGGGACAGAGCCAGCGGGTGTCGGTCGTTACACAAGGGGCGGGACCAAGACACGTGCGGGGCGTTTACGCCAGGGGCGGACAGAGCCACGGGGCGGGGCGTACACCATGGGCGGGACACACCAGCGGGGCGGGGCTGTGACGCCAGGGGCGGGAAACCCAGCGGGGCGGGCGTTACACCAGGGGCGGACACCCCAGCGGGGCCCGCGTTAACACCAGGGGCGGGACGATAGCAGCGGTGCGGGCGTTCAACCAGGCGGGACACACCCGCGGGCGGGCGTTACACCAGGGGCGGGACACACCCACGGGGCGGGGCGTACCTCCAGTGGGCTGGACCGAGCCAGGGCGGGCCGTTACCCAGGGTGTCTGGACACAACCCAGCGGGGGACGTTACCCCGGGCGGGACACACCCAGCGGGCCGGGCGTTACATGGGGCAATATACACAAAAACACCCACACGTGGGCGTGCGCGGAAGACAAGAAAAAAAAAAGGGGTGGCAGGGACAGCGGCCCCAGCGGAGCGGGGCTGGCAGCAATGGCTGGAGGGCAACGAGCCACGCGGGCGGGGATTTGGACACCAGGGTCTGGACAAACACCCATCTGTCGGCGTATCCACCAGTTGTCGGGAACAGAGTCCAGCGGGGGCTGTCCAGTGACGCCTTGTGCGGTACATCCGCGGGTTCGTTTCGTTAACTCCTTTTCGTTACATATCCATGCTTGGCGGTCGTTACGCCAGGGCGTACCAGAGAGGTGTGTGGAGCAAACCAGCTTGACGTCGGGGGTCCTTTCTTGCGCAGTGACCTCTCGGGAGAACCCCTGACATATGGTAACGTAACTATAGGGATTTTCTGTTTATCCCCGCGGCGAAAGTGTGGGGGGGCGCGGCGGCTATCGGTCCAGGGGGACACGCGATGCCTCTTGCAGCTTTCTCCGACCTGCTGTTCTGCGACGCTGCGGCTGGTGGTAACCCGTCATCAAAAATGACACCGTGGGGGGCCACGTGCCGTCGGGTTGCCATGCAACGTGCCGTCACATGACACCCGTCAGACGGTCAAGCTGGAGCGCAGGATCAAAACTATGCGCAACCCCTATTCTATCCTATTATTAGAAACGGTCCTGTTTTACTGTGACTGTAGGATCTTTTTCCTGTATCCAAGCACTGTATGATTAAATCTTCATCAGTGATACTTTTGCGCTGAATGAACGGTCGCACGCTCCGGATATCTTATTATTATTTACTTTTTCAGACAGAACATTTTTGCTACAACATATTTGTGTGCGTTGAAGTTGCATATTTTTCTTCTTCTATACACACATGGACTGAGACCTGGCAGATACATTCATTATACATCATCTCGTGGTGGCAGGGGAGACATCTGATTTGGCGATTGAGTAAGGGGTTAATATTTAACTCACTGTGCGTTACCGACCTTGCGCAGGATAAAGTATTGGTGAGAGTAAGCCCGCGTTGTATTAACCCCACACGGTTGCCATAACCAAGTCATGTGCCCGTGTGTGCCGTTAGTGAAAGGTTATCAGGGGACAGATTTAGGGCAGAGATTGCCTCATTTGAGACCTTTGCGAATGTGAAAAGTGGGTCAAGCGAGAGCTGCGTATTATCCCTGTCCTGTATGCCGGTCACGTGCTCACAGTGTCCGTATGTATCTCACTCCCCCCTTTGCACTCCAGGGTGCCGTTAACCTCTCACACTGCCTGGGTGGCGTGTACCGCTCACACTGCCACTGTCCAGGTGCGTGTACCTCTCACACTGCTGGGTGGCGTGTACTCTCACACGCCTGGGTGCGTGTACCTCTCACACTGCCTGGGGCGTGTACCTCTCACATTGCCCTGCCTGGGTGCGTGTACCTCTCAATCTCAACCTGCCACTGCCTGGGTCGTGTATCCGTCCACAAAACCGCCTGGTGCGTGTACCTCTCACCACTGCACTGCCTGTGTGTGGGTGTACCTCTCACAACTGCCACTGCCACTGCCTGGGTTGCGTGCCTCTCACACGGACAACGCCACTGCCTGGTTCTTGTACCTCAGCACTGCCTGGGTGCGTGTGACCTCTCACACGGCCTGGTGCGTGTACCTCTCCAACCTCCCTGCCTGGTGCGTGTTACCTTCTCACATCTGCCTGGGTGCGTGTCCCTCTCACGTGGAATGGCCAACGCCTGGGTGGTGTACCTCTCACAGCTGCCCTGGGTGCGTGTACCTCTCACACTGTCACTGGCCTGGGTCGTGTACCTCTCACCCTGCCACTGGCCTGGGTGCTTGTTACCTCTCACCTGCCTGGTCGTGTCCTTCATCAACAACACTGCCTGGGGTGCGTGTACCTCTCACACTGCCACTGCCTGGGTGCGTGTACCTTCTCACACAGAAAATGCCTGGGTGCTTGTACCTCTCACACTGCCACTGCTGGGTGCGTGTACCTCTCACACTGCCAACTGGCCTGGGTCGTGACCTCTCCACTGCCACTGCCTGGGTGCGTGTACCTCTCACACTGCCACTGCCTGGGTGCGTGTACCTCTCACACTGCCTGGGTGCGTGTACCTCTCACACTGCCACTGCCTGGGTGCGTGTACCTCTCACACTGCCTGGGTGCATGTACCTCTCACAACTGCCTGCCGTGCGTGTACCTCTCACAAGCTGCCTGCGTGCGTGTACCTCTCCAACTGGCCGTGTGTGCGTGTACCTCATCAACACTGCCCTGCAGGGTGCGTGTACCTCCTCAACTGCCCTGCCACTGTCCACTGCCTTGGGTGCGTGTCCTCTCAACTTCCTTGGGCGTGTACCTCTCACACTGCCTGGGTGCTTGTACCTCTCATCACTGCCACTGCCACTGCCTGTGCGGGTACCTCTCACACTGGCCTGGTCGGGTACCTCTCACACTGCCTTGGTGCGGTACCTCTCACACTGCCACTGCCACTGCCTTGGGGCGTGTACCCTCTCACAACTGCCTGGGTGCGTGTACCTCTCCACACTGCCTGGGTACTCGTGTACCTCCTTCACACTGCCACTGCCTGGGTGCGTTACCTCTCACACTGCGGGTGCGTGTACCTCCACACTGCCCACTGCCTGGGTAGTGTTAACCTCTCCACACTGCCACTGCTGGGTGGTGTACCTCTCACACTGCCCAACTGCCTGGGTGCGTGTACCTCTCACAACTGCCACTGCCTGGGTGCTGTGTACCTCGCACCTGGGCTGGGTGCAGTGTACCTCTCACACTGCCCTGCGTTGCGTGTACCTTCACACTGCCACTGCATGGGTGTCGTGGTACCTCCTCACACTGCACTGCCACTGCCCTGGGTGCGTGTAACCCTCTCACCTTCCTGGTTCGTGTACCTCCTCACACTGCCTGGTGCGTGTACCTCTCCACACTGCCACTGCCTGGGTGCGTGTACCTCTACACTGCCACTGCCTGGGTTGCTTGTACCCTCTCACCGCCACGCCTGGTGCTGGTCCTCTCACCCTGCCAACTGGCCTGGGTGCGTGTACCTCTCACTCTGCCACGCTGCCTTGTGCGTGTACCTCTCCACTGCCACTGCCGTTGTGCGTGTACTCTCACACTGCAGCCCACTGCCTGGTGCTTTGTACCTCTCACACTGCCACTGCCTGGGTGGCATGTACCTCCAAAAAAAAAAAAACCTCTCACACTGCACTCTGTCCTGGGTGCATGTACCTCTACTCGGCCACTCGCCTGGGGTGCGTGTTACCTCTCACACTGCCACGGCCTGGGTGCTGTACCGTCTCACACTGCCCTGGTTGCATGTACCTCTCAACCTGCCTGGTGCATGTTACCTCTCACTCTGCCACTGCCTGGGTCATGACCCTCACACTTGCCTGGGTGCGGGTAACCTCTCACCCTGTGCCACTGCCTGCGTGCGTGTAACCTCTCCCACTGCTCTGCACCTCTCACACTGCGGTTCTGCACCTCTCACGCTGCTGCTCTCCACACTGCTGCTTCTGCTCTCCACTGCTGCTCTTGCTGCTCTCACACTGCTGCTCGCGGCTGCTCTCACCCTGCTGCTGCTGCTCTCACACTGCTGCCTACTCTCACACTGCTTGCTCCCTCTTCACACTGCTGCTCCTCTCACACTGCTGCGGCCCTGCTGCTCCTTCACAACTGCGCGGGGTGCTGCTTGCTCTCACACTGGCTGTCACCTCTCACGCTGCTGCTGCTGCTGCTCTCCAGCTGCTGCACCTCTCACACTCAACACTGCTGTGTGTGCGTCCTCTCAACACACGGCGCTGCACCTCTCACACTGCTGCTGCTGCTTGCTCTCACACTGCTGCTGCTGCTAGCTCTCACACTGCTGCTGCTCCTCTCACACCTCAACACTGCCTGGGTGCGTGTACCTCTCACACTGCCACTGCCTGGGTGCGTGTACCTCTCACACTGCCACTGCCTGGGTGCGTGTACCTCTCACACTGCCACTGCCTGGGTGCGTGTACCTCTCACACTGCCTGGTGCGTGTACCTCTCACACTGCCTGGGTGCATGTACCTCTCACACTGCCTGGGTGCATCTACCTCTCCCACCTGCACTGCTGGGTGCGTGACCCTCACACTGCCACTGCTGGGTGCATGTAACCTCTCACACACTGGGCCTCTGCCGGGTGCGTGTACCTCTCAACTGCCTGCGTGCGTGTACCTCTCACACTGCCTGGGTGCTGTACCTCTCACCCTGCCTGCGTGCGTGTAACCTCTCCACACTGGCCTGGGTGCGTGTACTCTCACACTGCCACTGCCTGGGTGCGTGTACCTCTCACACTGCCACTGCCACTGCCTGGGTGCGTGTACCTCTCACACTGCCTGGGTGCGTGTACCTCTCACACTGCCTGGGTGCGTGTACCTCTCACACTGCCACTGCCTGGGTGCGTGTACCTCTCACACTGTCTGTTGCGTGTACTCTCACACTGCCACTGCCTGGGGCGTGTACCTCTCACCACTTGCCACTGCCTGGGGGGGGTGCGTGTACCTCTCACACTGCCACTGCCTGGTGCTGTACCTCTCACACTGCCACTAAGCCTGGGTGCGTGTACCTCTCACACTGCCCTTGGTGCATCTACCCTTCACACTGCCACTGCCTGGGTCTTGTACCTCTCATGTCTCCAACCACTGCCACTGCCTGGTGGCGTGTACCTCTCACACTGCCTGCGTGCGTGTACCTCTCACACTGCCACTGCCTGGGTGGCGTGTACCTCTCACACTGCCACTGCCACTGCCTGGTGCGTGTCCTCTCACCCTTCTGTGTTTCGTGTACCTCTCACACTGCCTTGGGTGCTGTTACCTCTCACGACGGCCACTGCCTGGTCGTGTGACCTCTCCACACTGCCACTGCCTGGGTGCGTTTACTCTCAACTGCCTGGGTGCACTGTACCTCTCACACTCACTGCCTGGTGCCATGTACCTCTCACACTGCCACTGCCTTGGTGCGTGTATACCTCTCACACTGCCACTGCCGGTTGGGCGTGTACCTCTCACACTGCCACTGCCTGTGTGCTGTACCTCTCAACTGCCGCCTGGTGCGTGTATACCTCTCACATCACACTGCCACGCCTGCGTGCGGTACTCTCACACTGCTGCTGCACCCTCTCAACACTGCTTGGTTGCTGCACCTCTCACACTGCTGGTGCTGCACCTCTCACGCTGCTGCTCTCACACTGCTGCTGCTGCTCTCACACTGCTGCTGCTGCTGCTCTCACACTGCTGCTGCTGCTCTCACTGCTGCCTTGCTGCTGCTGCTCCTCTCCCTGTCTGCTGCTGTCTGCTCTGCTACACGACGCAAACACCAACTCAACGCTGCTTGGCTGCTGCTCTACACACTGCCACTACACACTGCGGGCTCCGCTCCGCTGCTGCCCTCTCCACATCTGCGCTACACTGCCCACACACACTGCTGCTGCTCTCTCCCATCACTGCCTGCTTGCTCCTCTCACACGCCTGGGTGTGCGCACCCTCACACTGTCTGACACTTCTGCTGCTTGCTCCTCTCACGACTGCTGCTGCTGCTGCTCTCACACTGCCTTGTGTGTCGCACCTCTCACACTGCGCTGCTTGCTCCACTCACACTGCTGCTGCTGGCGGCTTCCTCTCACACTGCTACTCTGCGCTGCTCCTCTCACACACTGCTTCTGCTGCTCTCTCACAACTGGGCTGCGGCGGCTCCTCTCACCTGTCCTGGGTGTGCGCACCTCTCACACTGCTGCTGCTGCTCCTCTCACACTGCTGCTGCTGCTTCCTCTCACACTGCCTGCTGCTGCTCCTCCTCACCTGCTGCTGCTGCCCTCTCACACTGCCTGTGTGTCGCTCCTCTCACGACTGCTGCGCTGCTCCTCTTCCACTGCCTGGGTGTGCGCACCCTCTCCACTGCTGCTGCTGCGCTCCTCTCACACTGCCTGTGTTGCGCACCTCTCACCCGGCTGCTGCTGCTGCTCTCCACTGGCCTGGTGTTGCGGCACCCTCTCACACTGGCTGCTTGCTGCTGGCTCTCACAGGCTGCGCTTGGGTGCGCGCGACCCTCTCCACGGCTGCGTGCTGCTCTCCTCTCACACTGCGCTCTACTTCCTCCTCCTCTCACCTGCTGCTGCTGCTGCCTGCTCTCAAACCCACACTGCCTGTGTGGTGCGCTTCATCTCACAACTGCTGCTGCTCTCCTCTCACACTGCTGCTGCTGCTCTCCCACACTGCTGCTGCTGCTCCTCTCACACTTGCCTGTGGTGTGCGCACCTCTCCACTGCTTGCTGCTGCTGCTCTCACCTGCTGCTGCTGCTCCTCTCACACTGTCTGCTGCTTCTCCTCTCACACTGCCTGGTGTGCGCACCATGCTCACCGCTGCTGCTGCTGCTTCTGCTGCTGCTGCTTAAGCTGCTTAGCTGCTCTCACACTGCTGCTGCCGCTGCTGCTCATCACACTGCGTGCGTGTACCTCTCACACTGCTGCTGCACCTCTCACACTGCTGGTGCTGCACCTCTCACACTGCTGGTGCTGCACCTCTCAACGCTGCTGCTCTCACACTGCTGCTCTGCTCTCACACTTCTTCTGCTGCTGCTCTCACACAACCCTGCTGCTGCTGCTCTCACAACTGCTGCTTGCTGCTGCTCTGCTGCTCTCTCACACTGCTGCTGCTGCTGCGGCTCTCACACTGCTGCCCTCCCCGCCTGCTGCTTCTGCTCTCACACTGCTGCCCTCTCACAACTGCCTGGGTTGTGCGCCTCCGCTCACCGGCTGCTGCTTCCACACTCCCCACGGCTGCTGCGCTGTCTCTCACACTGCGGCTGCTGCTCTCACACTGCTGCTCCCTCTCACACTGCATGGTGTGCAGCACCTCTCACCTGCTGCTGCGGCTCCTACGTCCCACTGCGCGGCTGCTGCTCTCACCTGCCCTGGGTGTGCGCACCTCATCACACTGCTGCTGCTGCTCCACTCACACTGCTGCTGCTGCTGCTCCTCTCACACTGCTACTGCTGCTGCTGCTCCTCTCACACTGCTGCTGCTGCCCTCTCCCAACTGCTGCTGCTGCTCCTCTCCACACTGCTGGTGTGCGCACTCTCTCACAACTGGGGACTGTACTGCTGCTGCTGCTTCCTCTCACACTGTGGGCTCCTCTCACCTGCTACTGCCTGCTCTCTCACAACTGCTGCGCTGCTCCGCTCACCTGCCTGGTGGCGCTCCTTCACAAATATCTGCGCTTGCTGCCCTCTC
>WSYH01009422.1:0-25984 GCA_036426205.1 Ascaphus truei | reverse complement strand
CGCTTTATTCCCACCAGGTGCGCGCGCTTTATTCCCACCAGGTGCGCGCGCTTTATTCCCACCAGGTGCGCGTGCTTTATTCCCACCAGGTGCGCGCGCTTTATTCCCACCAGGTGCGCGCGCTTTATTCCCACCAGGTGCGCACGCTTTATTCCCACCAGGTGCGCGCGAGGAAGGTGGAAATGGACAGGCGAAGGCTGTTCTCTAAGAAGCAAAAGCCAAAGGGAGCAGTGATACATCTCAATTCACTGCAGCCCGTCTGATACTTGCAATCACAGCGAGTTAGGCTGGCTAACTTTTGGCTCCCTCCTTTAGGGGACATAAGGATATCTAAATCCTCTGAAAGGGGCACAATCTGCTGCAATGTTTTTGACTGTAAGCATTAGGTGACTGTAAGCATTAGGTGACTGTAAGCATAAAAGATATGTATTTTCTATGAGCACCAGAAGTAACAACCACCGGAAGCCACTACCAGGATTTAGGAGTTAGATTTCTCCACGACACATTTGTTACTTTGGCCTTTCAAAAAGCAAACATACTGGGGGATGAACACCCATTATCAATTTCAAGCACACAAAATACACAGCGCATAGATTTCATAAACAATAAATTGGAAAAATTGCCAATAGCTAGGAGAGCACTACAACTATTCAGCTTAAAAATAAATAAAGTCCTATTAAAAAAAACCAGAACAAAAGGTAAAAAACTACCTAAGGCTAAAAACAAAAATAAGAATCATTCAGCTTTGGAAAAATAAAAGTTTAAAATGTCAAATGCTCACGCAATGCTACTTAACACACATCTTTCTCCTACTAGCCAGAATCAAAATATTCGTACTCTTTTCATTTTTGAAGGCTAAAGTCACATGTTCCTAAACGTCATGCTTTTCAAAAAGAGTCTGTAATAACTAAAAAGTAGAACAAAGGTTCCCAAACAACCCTTTTAAAATAAAGGCCTATTAATTCAATAACATTTTAATGAGATGTCCTCTTTCTAATTTACGCTTCTCTAGAAGGAAGGGGTAGCAACATGTAAATGCTGAAAATAACTGACATTTGGCAGAAACCACATCTTTCCATTATGAGGTGAGATATGTTCTCTGACTCTGGTTTAAGACTCTTGGAAATTTTGGGCAATCAGATGCGTACTGTGATTTGACTTGCCTGCGTTTTTTGCAGTCTGCAGTATCTGCATTGCACACCCATTGCCTCCCCATTCCACGAACTGTCTTAGAAAACGCTGTATTGATCTCTGTATTAATGTGGAAATCTGAAAAGAAAAAGGTAGGCAGTAGGCATACTTTTTTGGAAACAATTAGTTTTCCAGATAACACGCTTTTGAACCTCACTTTGGTTCTTCTCAGTATAGTAAGTTTGTACTTAAGTCAGAGATTAACTACAATTTGTAGGCTGGTTAGTTTACGTGGGATTAGGAGAGTATAATGCGTAAAGGATATACTCTGGTTTTGTGGAAATTTTATGTGTGGAAATTTCATCGAATGGGCTGAGATCAAGAATTGTGTTGAGTGACAAACACGCCAATACATAGATGGAAAGAGAAGGGGACAGTGTATGATAGTTTCAATAGCATTCCTTTAAGGTAATAGTGTCAAAAACATCAGTGTGAAAGAGAACCGGGTAATGATGGCCAATTAATGGGAGTTTTCCAATGTTGTTAATGAACAGTCTCTTAACGGCTTTTTCACCCTGGTCTTAGATTGAAGATATTAAAAATATATTAACTGTCTATCTTACTATCCAATACAAACAACATCCTTTAGTTTATAACCTATCTCATTATTATATAATAAGTAACTGCCTCCTAATAGATTTTGCAGAAAAAAGTGCAGACCAGCCAATAAAAAAGAAGCCATCTATCTGCTGGCCTTGATAGGGCCTTTTGGTCGACCAATCCTGCATGAAGTAGTACTTTCCGTTACTTGGCTGATCTGTTGGGGTTTTGCTGGTCCTCTCTCATTTCGTGATAGTTCAACGACTTGGGCTGAATAAATAAAACTAACTCCCACGGCTGGACCAACGCCAATAATACCCGGCGACTGAGCCAGAAAATTTTTGGTTACATCGTTTGTTTGAACTTCATCCATCATCTGTTCCTAATCCATATCTAAATGTATGTGATATATAATAATGTATGTCTATATATATATATACTCATCTCTCTCTCTGCCCCTTTTCGTCTCTCTCCGATCTCCTCTCTCTCTCTCTCTCTCTCTCTCTCTCGTCTCTATCTCTCTCTCTCTCGGCGCCTCCTGTGTTTTCTCCCTGGCTGCTTCTCTTTCTGGCCTCCCTTTCTCCCCTCACCCCCTCTCTTTCCTTGCCTCGTTCTATCCTGGTTTCCTCGCCACCTATGCTGTCCTCGTTGCTTTCCCCTCGCTCCTTGCTTCTGTTGCCTTGTCCCCGTGCCCCTCCTTTTGCTCCATCTCCACTCTGCTCGTTGTTTTATCTTCTTTTTTGCATTCTCCTTTCAGGACTTTTCCCCATACTACTTTCTTCCAAGGAATTCTAGAAATCCTTATTGCTGGCTGTTCTCCTATTTTTTGGGCCCTTAACTCCAAAGAACTTTTTTACAAGCCTCGTAACTACGTCACCATGAAAACCGTCATCAATCTCCGCGGGGCCTTTACCTGGTAGCCAGTATTCAGTTTGTCAACAATTAAACTACATATCATCAGTATTGGGCCAGGTCGGAACACACCATCACTTATCTCATGGAGGAATCTCTGTCCCTTACCAACTGATGCTTTAAATAACATTATTTATCATCTACTAATTTTTGATACTGTAAATAATATCATACATAACAATAAACAGTCTCTAGGGACCAAATATCTAAGATACAAAAACTATCATTTGATATATCTATATCACATTATAAGATAATTTGCTAATATAGTGTCTATGTGTAACTTTTTGTGCAGGCATGATGATAATAAGATACTCTAGACTTTCTACTTCCAACATGTCCATGGGAGAGATGACCCTGGCCAGATTAATAAATTTTGGTTGCATCTAAACCAATCAACTGAGGTGGTTCTTGTTCCTGTGTCCAACCTGATGGGCTATGCCTGTTCAGGTACAGCATCAAATTAAGGGCATATTTTTTAGAGGAACCAAACCCAACAAGTTACAGTATAATCATATGCGCATTAGAGCCTACACTGTACATTTATCGAAATTAACATTGTAGATGCTGCTAGTATTGTATGGTATAGCATGATCCCGGATTTAAGATAGGGCATATACCGGGAAAAATTATGGCATACCTTCTGCATGCAGGCAATTCTGTATGTGTGTTAACAGAACTGTGCCTTTGGTTGAACTGAGACTGTAACTTCAATGTTGTACACGTGCTGCCCTATTTAATAGTAAGAAGTACTACTTACATGTGGTCCACATTATATGGGTATGTTACTGCTGTTGTCTTTATCTGTAGTGCCTTGGCGGGATCTCCTGGCTGTGCTCGGCCTGCCTACAACAACTGTCCAACTAGGAAGTACTGAGAAATGGTTAAACACAATTTGTTATATAGAGGGTGTCTATTTGGCCGGTAGTAAGTTTACAGTCCAGGTTTTACTTTGTTTTCCGTCCGCCTATCATCACCTCTGCTGGGAATTAATTGGCTGTAATAAAGCAGGAATCCCTGCCAAATGTCACCATTATTTACATGACCCGTGGGGTTCTCTTTTCGGCGAACAGCAGCGGCAGTTTGTAACTCCGGAGACGCACTCGGTTTTCAGATACTAGCCAGTTTTTTAGTTCCTGATCTGTTACATTTAAATGGTTTGTTCCAACATGGAAACCACAATGTCTACCCCCACACGACGTTGCAGCTTTTTTATTGGCCCACGGGACCTGCATGATTTGGCATATCTTGTTTATTTCCGAAATGAATATAGTGCTGATCGGGGCACTATTGTGGACGGAAACTCCTATTGACTTTCCATAGGAGTTCCCGGGTGATCGTGCCCACATGGCAATATCACTGTTAACATGAAGAAAACCTCACAGAGCCGTTATCCCAAAAAACATGGAAAACATTGGCACACCAAAAATGATTTCTCAGTAAATTAATAAGATACCATGGCCACACCTATGCAGCTATTAAAATACTTTATCTATAAGTGCTAATGTGGAATAATATGAGACAATCCTATTAATGGGATATCATTCTAAACTATATTTACTGACTGCAAAACCGCTTAAAACTATATTATAATTACTCACTAATAAGTTACGTACCGTGTACTGATGTCGTCTTTGTCATTGACTTTTGTTTCCCATGTGTAACTGAATAATAAAGCTTTTACTTAAATTAATTATCAAAGGCACAGGGTTAAAAAAACCATGTATACTATATCTTTTACTGTATATATACCGACCAATGCGTGTATCATATTTATATATATATATATATATTATATATTTACATATACACTTTACAACTACATACACACCAATATATAAATATATATGTAGACAAAGGGTAGCATGCAAAAAAACATTTTCTGTCCAATGTTTTGACGCCCCCCGCTGGATCCGTAATCTCTGAGATATGCACCTGAGACTGTATACAGCCTGCACACAATAATACGGGTTTTGCTTATCTTAGTCCTTTTGGAGCAGACTCCCTGCTTCAAGCACGGCCTTGTTTGGTCCTTCCTTTCTAGTGAGAGCTCAATCCCAACCATTGACCCAGAGAAACTCCTCTGTAGGTCCCTCTGTCCCCCACTCCGCAGCCTGGGGAGCACTTCTATCTCCCCTCATTCTCTGGGGAAACATCTCAGTCTCTCTCTCAGTCTCTCTCTCGTCGTGGTCCTCTCTCGTGTCTCTCTCCTTCATCTCTCTTTCCGTCGCTCTCTCTCGTCTCTCTCTCTCTCTCTCCCCCTCCCGTCTCTCTCTCCTCGTCTCTCTCTCTCGTCTCTCTCTCTCTCGCCCTCGTCTCTCTCTCTCTCTCTCTCCCCCTCTTCTCTCTCTCTCCTCCCTCCGTTCTCTCTCCCTCATCGCTCTTCCGTATCTTCTCTCTCTTCGGCTCCCTCTCTCTTCTCCTCGGCCTCTTTTTCTCTCTCTCATCTCCTCTCTCTCTCTCGTCGCTCCCTCTCGTCTCTCTCGCTCGTCTCTCTCTGTCGTCCCTCCTCGTCTCTCTCTCGGCTCTCTCGCTTGTCCCCTCCTCGTCTATTTCTCATCATCTCTCTCGCCCCGTCTCTCGTCTCTCCTCTCCTCTCCTCTCCCTCCCTACCGTCTCTCTCATCTCTCTCTCGTCTCTCTCATGTTCCTCGCTCCCCCCTCAAACCTCCCCCCCACCCGATCTCTCTCCTCTCATCCTCTCTCCGTCTCTCGAGCGCCCTCCCTTCCATGCTCTCTCAAAATGTAAACGCCAAGACACGCCAGTCTGCTCATCGCCCTCGAGAACGGGAGGTACGTCACTCACGGATTCTCTCGGGCAATTAAGCTCTCCGAGCTCTCAGTACTCTAAAGGCTGCGGGCGCGCATAGGGGTAGCGGGCCAAAATGGGTTGAAGATAGATGGAGAAGTAAGTCTATCTCTCCTCTCCGCAAAGGTCTCTCTCGGCCAATTAGGCCTGCCGGGGGGACATGCCGGATGGACGAGGTTGAATCTGCTTATCTCTCTCTCACGGGAAAGGGAACTGGTCTCACCGTCAGAGACTGGCAGACGTCCCAGTACGGTGTCTCTCACCCGGTAATCCATCACAGAGGGGAACAAAGTAACGGATATCGAAGCTCCCGACCTCTCAACGAAGAACAAGCGCTCTCTGATGGCAAAGGTCTGCAGTGGTCGGGAGAGGATAAGGTGGCTTTAAGGGAAGTCTCTCTTGAATCGCAGGAGGAGCCTCCGTGAGGCTCCGCTCAGCTTCTCGCCCCCCTGCCCAACGGCAGAGCTGCCGCCGTCCGGAGATGGGGGAAGCCGGGTCTGGCGATCCACGCTGGGCGCGCTGGGGCCGGCAGATATCCCCTCTTTAGCCTCTCTACCCGGTGGATCCAGTCTTACTCTCTCGAGCTCCTCGTGCTATCTCCCGGATCTTTATTTCCTTCTCTCGTCTCTCTTTTCTCGTCTCTTTCCTCAGCTCTCTCTCGTCTCCTCTCGCTCTCTCCGTCGTTCCTCTGCTCTCTCTCTCCTCTCTCTCTTCTCTCTCTGCTCTCCGTCTTGCTCTCACTCTAGTCAATCTCGTCTCATGCTCGGCTCCTCTCTAACTGCTGCTAGCACGGTTTCATGGGCCGTCGTTCGCATCATGCATCATCTCGGTCTCAAGTCTTCTCTCTCATCTCTCTCCTCTCGTCGTCTCTCTCTCCTCGTCTCTCTCTTTCTCGTGTCCTGGGTTATATACTCCTTGGTAACACCAGTTTTTGTGGTCAGCAAAAAACTGTTGACATGAACTATTTTTTTTGAATTGAAACTATTGATCTTTTTTTTCTAACTATAAATATTACGATTATTATTATTATAGTATGTTTTACCTAAATCCTTTTTTTTTGACATTACGACAGATTCCTTCCTCGCAAGGGCATGGACGGGGACCTATTGTCGTTTTTTTTTTTCCCGCTGGTTTTTGTTTTTCAGGCACTTTCTTTTCGGTTCTTGGCCGTATAAAGGAGGAAAAGACAAGTAGATCATGAGCAGGGAGGGGAATTCAATGCTCCCCGGGGATGTGATAAAGAACCCTACGTTGGAGCTGGTAGTAAAACCTAACAAAATGTTTACTTTGCTTTCCATTCACATTCAATGCAATCAATTAGGCAGTTTTCAAAAGAAACTTAACGAATTATATATTTTTTCGGAAAAATCAGCAGGCTTCTGCATTGGGTTCTAATCTAAATGAAACCTAATAAGTAGGATCACTTAGAAATTCTAGGCATTGCTATTTTAATAAGCTACGGTAAAAGGTGTTTTGCACAGCACCAGTCCTCAAAGGGCCACCAACAGGTCAGTTTTTTAGGGATATCCATATTCTCAAGGTGGCTCAGTCAAAAAATTAACCAGCCAATTGTCCACCTGTGCTGAAGCAGGGATATCCTTAAACCTGCCTGTGGTTGTCCCTTAATGACTGGAGTTGCGGCCGCCCGATGTAAGCAATCCAAGAGGTGAGTGATTAATACTTAGGGGCCTATTCTATAAACTCAATAACCCACTTTTTGATTGGCACGGTGGTCATCATACCCATATAATGGCAGATTAACCACTAAACTTAAATGGTCAACCTCATAAACAGCATTAAGGAAGGCCAAAAATACACAAGAAAAAATAAATATCCTCCAATCTTTGGGAATATTGGTATTCTTGGGGATTATTATATCTCTGTGTTAAAAGAAATGTACTTTGAGAGTGCAATTCTAGTATCTTGATGTGGAGATTCTTCTTCACAATCAGTTTATTATCTGAAGTAGGGATCACCTTACAACCTGGCCTGTTTGCGGCCCTCGTGGACTGGAGTTTGAAGGCCTGCCGTATTTGCATCCGCAAGGTAATAAGCTTTTTTAATATACATTTAATAACTAGTGTTAAAGGCAGGGGGGTCCTCCGCAGCGGAACTGCATTGATTTCAGGTCCGGGGACCCCTGCTTCCCGAGATACAGGCCCCTTTATGTGGTGCGGTATCTCCTATGCATTTTTATATTTCCCACTGTCATGTGGACGCGAGACAATTTCAGTGATATGAGATACCGGACCCCATAACGGGGCCTGTATCTCGGGAAGCAGGGGTCCCCTGACCTGCAATCAACACGGTTCTGCTCCGGAGACCCCTTGCTCATCACATATGATTAAATTTATATTAAATCTTGTGATCGCATGTAGATATGCGCAGGAGAGGCGGCGCTCTCTCCGTGCAGCGTCTCTCTGCACGGAAACAATCGCCCGCCCGGGTGAACCCTTTGAGAGAATGCGATCATCACTCCGCCGCTACTCGCTACCGGTTTGGTTTCTGCTATCACAGGCAATCGAATGCTTCTGATAAAACCGTTATAGCAACGCTCAAAACAGCGCGTAATAACCCCGGCCCAGCGATTTTTTTTTTTATAAAGGCTTATATAATATACCCCTATGATCTTGAATGAAGCAACATTACAGTATGGGGGAAAGGACGTGGACGCAAATCGCAAACAGTTTTAGGGCTTGCGCTTCGACATCCGCGACGTCAACGCGCGCCGATGACGTCACCCGTCGCCGTCACCATGCGATGATTGTACGTATTCAATTGGTGACGTCATTAAAGGGGATGCAGAGGACGGAGAAGCTCCTGATTGCCAAAAGGGAGACCTTCGCCAGAAAAATGAATATCAGTGCTACCATATTTCGGGTAGCCCTGGTCGCTCCATGCTTTGTCGCCGTCCGTGCACGAATTAGCGCCCCTACGCGATAATGCATTTGTTTTGACGCGACATGATGTCACCCACGCGTCGGCAGCACTATGACGCAGCCTTATACTCTTTTTTAACATGTGTTAGTGTCTTTGAAACGTTTTTATTGTTATTATTCGGAGTTCTGCTGTGTTTTCCAAAAAATGGTAACGCTGTGTTTTTCAGATTATCCATGGGAGTTATCCTCCTTTACAAACTGCTGGGCTTAACGCATGGTTGGTGTCAGCCGTGATAGTGCTATGCGCCTGTGCAGTTACTTCTTCATTGGCCACAAAGCTTGTGAGGTCAGAAGAGCACATTGTGATTAAGTCCTAATGTAATGCACTTGGATGAACACTGTGGGCCATATTGCCTAAGCGGTGTGCTACTCCCAAAAGATACCTTAGGGCTCTGTAAAATATCAGTCTTTTGGCTTACATTACATGTGAACATGGCCTGAACAACTAGTCTGAAAGCTTCCTCTTTCACCACTATTACTGGTTAAATGTCCCCAAAACCTCTTCTCGGGACCCAAATTCAGGTTTTATTATAACTGTAACAGATTTTAATTACCAAGCAGAGTTTCAAAGCTAAGATTAACATGTCAACTTCTTACATTGCTTCACGGCTAAATATTATTTTTGTACCATTTCAGAGATTATTCGACTGCATTTACTTAATACCGTTTAGTCCAGACCCGCGCCATTAACACTAGTTTCGATTTTTCAGCTCTTTCATTTTTATGTGTGTTGTTTTGCGTTTAAGTGTTGGTTAACAACAAAAATACTTTGTCAAAATTACATATTATAAATAGACGTGGTGTTCAATCAGGATAAAATCCCTGTTCAGCACAGGTGTTGACGTCTTCGACTGAGCCAAATGATTGAGCCACCTTTTCCTGAATCAGGATATGCTGAAAACCAGCTTCCAGCCTCAACCTCCACTGACTGAGGCCCGTCCCTCCCTCTCACCTTTCCAAGCTGTCTCTCAGCCTCAGCACTCCAGCCTCGCCACTGAGGAGGCCCCGCCCCCCCTCTCACCTTTCCAGTCCTTCTTCAGACTGTCATCTCCAGCCCCGCCCACTGACTGAGGCCCCTCCCCTTCCCTCCCTCTCAACCTTCCCACCTGTCTCTCAAGGCCTGCACCATCCAGCCCCGCCCACTGACTGAGGCCCTCGCCTTCCCTCCACTCTCAACCTTTCCCGAGCCTGGTCTCTCAGCTCACCTACTCCAGCCTATCGCCCACTGACTGAGGCCCCCGCCCTCCTCCTCACCTTTTCCCACCTGTCTCTCAGCCTGCACCTCCGCCTCGTCCACTGACTAGGCCCCACGCCCCTCCCTCTCACCTTTCCCAGATTCTCTCGGGGCGCAACTCGCTCGCCCACTGACTGAGGCCCCTTCCCTCCCCTCACCTTTTCCCATCCTGTCTCTCATGCTGCACTCGCCTCAACAACGGTTCACTACTTGAGGCCCCCCCAGATCCTGGACCCAGGCCCCACCCAAATCAGAGCTCTGCAGAGGAAGGAATTCTTCTCGTGCGTTCTACTGCATCTCGGCCCCCCCTCACCCCCCTGTGACCCGGGCCTCGCCTACCGGCAGAGGGAGGGATTTCCCCTCTGTGCTTTCCTTTCTGCATCTCAGGCCCTTCCATGGGGGGGCGGTGGCGCAGAGGGATCGTGCCCCCGGTGTATAGCTCCCCCCCTGGTAATGTGCTGAGTTTTGGAAGATACACTTCTACATAACTAATTCTATCAATCCGGCATTTTGTTTTGGGCACATACATATTTGTTTATACATGGATAACAAATCATGATCTATTAAACCATATTAGTACCGCATAATTAATCCCTTAGTGGGCTTTAACGGGAATTCTTTTCTCCCTTTCCTTCCTATGTTATTCTAACCCGAGATTTAAATAAACAACGAGATCCTGAAAGGCATAAAGCTGCTGACGCTGTACGCGTGGAGAAAAACCTTTTTCTGCTCCAGCGTTGAAGAGAACTCGAATGAAGAGCTGAACAAGAGTCTGCAAACCTTCGCACCTTCACACGTCACTCTCCATGTAGATGCACCCAGTTTTATCTCATTTCTAACAGCAAATCAAATCCCACTTGTGTGTGGGCCTTTCACACGCCCCAGGCAGCCCCCAAACCTGCCTGTCCCTTTATCCTCTTAACAACACACTCCTTTCTCTGCAAGCCTGGTTTCTGGGTAATGACATGCAATTAAGCAACAGTGTAACGCTTTACTTCTCTAATCATTTTAACATGGATCCCTATAATCTTATGCCTGCTGCATTACATCAATTTCAGCACAGCTTGGTATGATATCACATACTGTACTGTAATTCATTCTCGATCCATTAAAATCCGAAGGACTCTCAACTCCCAATCCAAGGTCCTCAAGGGCCACCACAGGTCAGGTTTTCCACAATATCCCTTCTTCAGCACATGTGGCTCAAGTCAGAGGCTCAGGTCTTTCGAATGAGGCTCTGATTGATCCCCTGTCTGAGCTGGAATCCTGAAATCTGACCTGTTGGGGGCGTCCTTAGACTGGAGTTGCGCCCCCCTGCTTTAAAGAAAATGGTGTGTATGTTAAGCTCCTGGCCAAATTAGAATGTCTTAACAACATGAGCCCCACCCTGTAATCCCATACGTTCTATATAGTGCGGGTCTATGGGTGACTACATCTTTTTATTAAAAATTTGTGTAGAATTAAGCGAGAGCTACACTCAGCATCTCATAAAGACAGCGGCCATTGTGAATCCCCGTCCTACTTTGGGAAATAATGGGGAGACCCGTATTTGATTCGGGACGTGTGGAATGATAACAGTGTGCGACGTTATTTTCTGTAACTCAGTTTTGTGGTTGTAAAGGAGAGCTAAAAAACATACAGCTTTTTATTAATATAAATTCGAAGGATCAACAAGTTAAACGCATCAGATTCACTAAACTCCGTAAGGGTCATCATAGCTCAATCCCACTGATTTAAATGGCTTGTGATCAAACTCCCGTCCCCTTGCCTTAGCTTAATAATCCACCTATTTTGCTATGTTCTGATTTAAATTTTTGGACATTGATCAACCACATCGCACAATGTTTAATGCTTAATTGTGTCTATTTGCCCATTTATTATGAATGCAGCGATGCCCATAGCAATCCGTGCTCGCAGTAAGTCCATTTTCTATGTCCTTTCAATAGGTGTAAGATATTTTTACACATTTTAAACAAATGGCACTAGAACCACTTGTGCAATGTAAACCTCAATATAACAGGAGCGCATTGGCTGGTACTGTATATTATAAATAGATTAGCATTGATAATATTCCAATATGAGACCTGGACCGCCCGTCAGTCCTTTCTCATGCATGATGTATATAAATTTTTGGTGATATGGAGTCTTACTGTGGCAAACACAATTAAGTTGAATCAGGCTTTGCAAATGTTTTTACATTAGTTTGGCATGCATCTCTCTGTCTTTCGGATGCAACCCTCCTCCCTCCCATCCCCCCCCTTCCTCCACTCATCCTCCCCATCCCCCTCCCCACTCCCCCTCCCCCGTCACCTCCCCCCTCCCCATCCCCTTCCCCCCTCACGACCCATCCCCTCCCCCCCCCTCCCCTCCCCCCCCCTCCCCTTCACCTCACCCGCCTCCCCATCTACCCACCCCCATCCCCCCTCCCTCTCCCCCTCCCCCCTCTCCCCTCCCCCCCGTCCCCTCCTCCCCATTCCCCCTCCCGCAAGGTCACCCTCCCTCCCCATCCCCCTTCCCCTCCCTACCCATCCCCCCTCACCCTCCCTCCATATCCCTCCCTATCCACCCTCCCTCCCCATCTCCTCCCCTCCCCCTCCCATCTCCCCCCTCCTCCTCACTCAATCATTTTTTTTCTCTTTCTTCTTTCTACTTTCTTTCTAAACTATTTCAGGAGTTTGGGTCAAAAACCAAGAAATTTTTTTATCTTCTACTTATTCCTTTTTATGATATAGGTTGCCAAATCTTTTTCAGGATACAGCTTTTTAAAAGCAAAAAATTGAGTTGGCGCGCTCATAAAGAAATGCCTCAATATACTGTATGATGATTTCTCTTTTGATTTCCCCATCCCTTCCCCAAACTCAGAGTTGTATAGACCTTCCAATATCTGCGTTCAGTTACACACAGTAACTCTGGTGGCCCAGGACACACTGGAACGGCGGTACTCTCTCTCAATGTATTACTGGGCCTGGTAACACATTTTATAAATAAATAAATGAATTAATAGGGCTATTCTGTATTGCGAATCTTGTTTATATGTTGGTAACTAACTTGTCCAATCTGTCAAACATATCCCTAGACCTTTGTGACTCATGCTTACGTGAGCACTGAGTCCCCTGACCCAGCGAACAGCCTTTGCGTCACTCTCCTTGTTTTCACACATCTTGGTCACTCCCCTTTTCCTGCTCTCCACGGCGGTCATTCGCCGTAAACAAGCCCTCGTCAGGTACGTAATCATGTGGATTGGAAGCATTTCATGCCACGGTTGCAATCACGGAGCAGCGTAAATGCCTTTGTATCTGTATGTAACAAGAGACAGGGTGCCCAATGCTACAATCCCATTGACAAAACATATTTTCTCTTGTATAGACCAATCCGCCACTCTCAGTAGCTCTCTTGTTTGACTAAATATATATTCATGATGTGGTGGGTGTGGGAGTTTGAGCTAGCTGGGTAATGTGGTTTCATGGCCTTATATCTGGCTGGTTTTATTTTCTTTGTCAAACCATATAGTCCGTGTTTTGTCTTGACTAGGAAAGCTGTTTTTTCTAGCGCATAGCGGGACGAGCGAGTAAAACATGCATGGATAATGGTGATGTGTGCAAGGTCAGGGTTCAGTGTTATCCGAGACATCACGACCACAAGCCAGTCCTAAACCCAAGCACAAGAAGCAAAATTAGAGTCATATTTTTCAACTCTGAATGTTCAAATCGAATCCGTTCTCTATCCGAATCACAATAAGTTAAAATACAGTTTCTCATCCGCCTTTTCTTATCACGTCCGACCTAGATGTCAAAGTATCTTGTTGTGGTTGTTATTGTTGTTGTGGTGCAGTGTTTGTTGTGGTTGTTATTGTTTTTGTGGTGGCCTGTTGTTTGTGGTTGTTATTTGTTGTTGTGGTGCAGTGTTGTTGTGGTTGTTATTGTGTTGTGGTGCAGTGTGTTTGTTTTATTCGGTGGTTTCCCCTTTATTTTTCACATTTAAATATTTCATTCCGTCGAAACAGTTCAACGCAAAGTGTCTGACAATGCACTAGTACAAGTTTAAAATAATAGATTTAATGTTTTGTATCAAGAATCCGATCGATGAGATGTCTTTTTTTTTTTATCGCTTACAAAACTAAAAATGTATTCCAAGATGGGGGCCGGCAGCGACTTGGTTGAAACTTCTGTCAGATCTTTTAGGATTATAAACACACAATCCCAGCAACCTATAACCCCAGAAATACATGATACATATAGATCTGTTAGGATGGCATGAAGGTACCCTCAAAATGTAATCAAGATGAGTCAGGAGGGGTTTGCCTGTTAGAACAGAACCATGACAACCGCACAGACAAAAACACAAAGTTATCCAGTAATCCAAATGCTGAATACCGTTTTCTATTTTTACTTTGGTGTTTAGAGTGATTAATAATAAATAATAATAATAAAACGACAAAAGGCACAATTATATGAATTACGTGAGGAACTGAGCGGAAAGAAGTACTGAGATACAATACGTGCTGAAACAGATGCAGTTTTGCATCTGACTGACGCCCTTATTTCGCCTCTTGTGGCCGCATTCCTACTTTATGTACAGCTGGGGTGTGTTTCGTAGTATTTTGATAAAAATGGGTAAAAACTTGGGTTAAATGCCATCAGAGATTTCCTTCCCCAGTACATGTCACAGAATTAAATATCTTTGGTATTTTCCCCTTTAGTGTACAGAAATTGAATGAATTCTTTATAAGTGAGAGATTAAAAGAGACATGGAGAAACGGAGACTCGTCCCTTCCATTTGATCCTTGCAGAAAACACCACAACCGGAATAGTCCGTTGTTCTATATTACCATAAATAGAACCTTTGTGATGGAAAATACTCTGTTACTGTGGCTTTATCGAATCTTTTGTGTATATGTGTTATACGAGACCTGCGTACAGTTTGCGCAGGCAATATGATCATCCGCAGATAACGTAATGCTAATATTTGGAACGATGAGGCCTCTCACAGGCCATAACAATGTATTTGTATAAAATGCATTTGAATGCGGACGCAACGAATCTCAGCTCTGTCTGTTCTTAGAGTATACCTAGAATTGCTTACATGTCTCACTGTTAACGAAATTTGCTGGATTGAAACGTTAGCCTAAGTACTGGAACTAAGCATTGAGGGTGGGTTTAGTTTTAACAGTTTGAATGATGTTTCTGATACGTCATTTCTCCTCTTTTTGCTGGGGTCCGTATTAAAGGGGCAATCCCTCAAGGAAACTAATGCCAGTGAAATGTTTAAGGGTGACATCTGTTTGTTTGTTGCATTTCTTAACTAAATCTTCCCCACAAATATATTTTTTTAATTATTTTGTAAACCTGTTGGTGAACATGATTTAATCGGGCTGCTCCCTTTTGTCTGATGTCACTGTGTGTTCGTTCATCAAATGCTTGCACAGGCAAAGCCCCCCTCATTTCTTCCAACTCTTATTGGCTTTCTGATAAGGACTGGGGGGGGAGGGCTAAGTTAAAGAAAACACTTCCTTCCCCATTCAGAGTCCCCTAATAAATTCAGTTGTACTTATTTCCCCCCCAAAATGAAAGCCAGTACAAACTTTGCTATTGCATGGTTAGACTTGTTTAAGAAGCAAATAGACTGTTCTTTACCAAAGGTTTTTTTTTCTGTCCGACTATGTGTAAATTGCTCCTTTAAAGCGGCAATCCAGCGTTTTAAAAAAAAAAAATTTTTAACATGAAAAACAAAAAGAACGATTCCTGCGCTCCTACCGTTTAGGCTAAAATGAATAATAATGACATGAAAAAGGTTATTTCGTTAAACCCTTTGGCCAAAGCGCCGTCACGCATAACCACATTGCAGTACCTAACCGAATATATGTATTAATGTCCCATTGATTAGTGAAAAAGTGAGAAAGCCCTGAAGGGTTAAATAAAGCTTATGCTTTTGTGAGTAGTGCATTAAGAAAGCTGGCCAAAGCCAGTATCATAGTTACCTCACTATAGAGGTAAACTGTGGGTGCACAAATTCCCTGCTGTGAATATAATAAAACTTACACATATTTCTTTCTGTCATCCTTATACATTCACCTGCTCTCGGAGGTGATGTGCCTGACACGGGGGGGGGGGGGTGTATTGTACCTGTAATAACTGGGAAACTGTAGGGGCTCAGTCCTGAGGGGGAGACACAACCCGTCCAAGGAACTGCTATGTAACACATGAGCCAAACCCTTATTCATGAGATCACTATTGTATTTTAGCCTGATTGGTAGGAGCGCCGGAATCGTTCTTTTTGTTTTCTACAGGAAGGCCGTCTTTTTAACCTGCAGCAAACTTCTATAGGGAGGAGCCGGTAATATGGCACATTCTTTCACAAATTTAACATAGGTTTAAGTTGGGGCTCAACGGAGGCAAACCTCATTAATTTCAGCTCACCGGACCCCCTGCTTCCCAGAGATACTTACCTCCATAGGGGGGTGCCCGGTAGCCTCTCTCCTAGTGTGGTTCATGTAATGGCCGGCTTTTCAAAGCTCCCGCGCCCGGTCGTGGCCTCTGGGAAGTCGTGACATCATC
Source organism: Ascaphus truei (assembly GCA_036426205.1). Lineage (NCBI taxonomy): Eukaryota > Metazoa > Chordata > Amphibia > Anura > Ascaphidae > Ascaphus > Ascaphus truei. The sequence continues at coordinate 9,806 of WSYH01009422.1, read as the reverse complement.
CGTTCCTCTTCCTTTGCCCACGTGATGTGTGAAACTTTAAACTTTGCTGAGGTAAGTGTTTCAAAAGCCGGGTTACCCGAAGCGAAATTATTGGGGTTCAGCTCCAGAGACCCCCTGCTTCAATACTTTATAAAAAATGTTTTGTTTTTTTTAATGCACGGCGTACTCATTTAAGTGTCTATGATACTTTGATAGACATAGAAAGTCTGGCATTCCCACATCTCCTTCAGTTTATCTTTAGGCTTAGTCCATAGACATTGACCGGGCGGAGGCGCGCTGAGGCTGAGTGCTTTCCCTGGCTTTAGAGAGCGCGCGCCGTCCGTGGCGTGTCCTGGGGGCGGCCCTTTGACGTCACGAGCTGGTTCGCCCTCACGGGGCGAACCGCTCACGTGACCCGCCCTGCACTGCCGTGAGCGCCAAAACTGAAAGATGTAAGACCCACACGCTTCCGCAAGCGTGCGCGAGCCCCTGCTAAAGCCGCTCTCATTGCGGCTGGCAGGGCTCACTGGCCGAGCAGTCAAGCGCGCCTCATGCACGGGTCAGCGCATAAGGGTTACTCATGTCCCGAGGCCTTACTCACATTACACTTACTGATCCTTGTTGATGATCTGACATGTGATGCCCTGCCGGGTTACACAGCATTCACGTGATGGCTCTTTTCTAACCTGTAACCTCCCTGATGTGTGACGTTGGCGTGCTCCCCGGAGTCATTGTTTTTAGATGTTATAATAACGCACTGAGCACAAATAATACTTTCTGCCCCTGCTTAGTGATTTAAGTAATGAGTATAATAATGTAAAATAATAATAAGCAAAGACGATCATCCTGCTTTAAGTAGTGCACATCTCTCCTTGCCGGGTGCCCATTAGTGCCCTATAAGTGTCGCTGTTTTGGAATGCGCCTTTATGTATCGAACGTGCATTTTGCTTCATAAAAAACATGTTTGAGAATCACTGAGCGCCAGTATGTGATAATGGACATTTGGTCGTTGCCGTTTTGCGCAACCCAAATGGCTGCCGGCGCTTTGTCGGGGCAACTCACCCTACCGCCAAACTTCCGCCGTCCGCCAGCGTCACTGCAAAGGTAGCGCCTAAACCCTTACCTAAAACCTCCTACCCTGAGCCTTTACCCTAACACCCTACTCTAAACCCGTACCCTAAAACCCCCTACCCTAAGCCCTTACACACAAAACCACTACCCTAGGCCCTTACACAAAAACCCACCTACCCCTGAGCCTTAACCCTAAAACCAACCCCCCACCCTAAGTCCTTACCCTAATACCCCCTACACTAAGCCTTACACTAAAAACCCCCAACCTTAAGCCCTTACCCAAATACCCGTTACTACCCTAAGCCCTTACCGTAACCCCTACCCTAAACCTTTACCCTAAAACCCCACCCTAATCCCTTACCCAAACCTCCTACCCTGAGCCCTATACTAAACCCCTACCCAAAACCGACTACCCTAAGCCCTTACCCTAAAGCCCCCTACCCTAAGCCCTTACCCTAAAACCCCCTACCCTGGGCCTTAACCCTAAAACCCCAACCTGAAGCCCTACACTAAAACCCCTACTCTTACCCTAAAGCCCCATACCCTAAGCCTTACCGTAAAACCCCTACCCTAGCCTTTACCCCTTAATACCCCCTACGCCTAAACCCCTTAATTTTAACACAACTACCCTAACTGCTAACCCCTTAAATGTATCCCCTACCACTAACCGCTAAACAAGATTTTGGCTAAGTAGCCGACGTACGTTTCCGCCTGAAACGATCTCCCTTGCAGATGGAAAACGGACTCACCTCTTTAGCAAATATGCTTGCTATAAATGACTGATTGCTGACTCTGCACAGGGTCTCTGGGTGGGTGCTTGATACAGCTATAGGGATTAGCAAGAGGGATCTAAGTGAGGATATAACGCAGTGTAGTCTCTCTCTGGCATTATCATCTGGTAAGCCCTGACACTCTTCCTCATTTGTTACTCCTTTGTTCCTCAGCTATTACAACCAGCTTTTCTCTCTAGCATGGAGCAGTGCACTGTTGCTACAAGTTGTATGCTGCTTGATACTGTGTATACCACATGTATCATTTCCGAGTGACTGTGACACAGTTTATCTGTAATGAGATTTAGTGCCAGTATAGGTTTTATTTGGATCTCTCTATTTTCCTCTGTAATTAATTTTCACCTACACCCTAGCCCCAGGGTGGCACAAACTTTTCCCATGTGCACCCCTGCCTGCTCTCCTCGGAGCCTCGCGCGCCCTCACTCCCCTCCCTGCTCGACCCCGGCATCAATGACGCGTGGGGTCATGTGACGTCCACCGCATGGTAAACATGTCGTCACTGAACCCTCGGGCGTCATTTGATGCTGGTTTACCAGGACGACGTGTTCGCGGGAAGGTAAGTGTATTTATAATCCTCGCGCTTCCCCCGGCATTTAATTTAAATTCTGGGGAGAGCGTGGGACCCTCTATAACTAACGCACCCACCCCCCCCCCAGAAATCTAGCGCGCCCCCGCAGTTTGCGCACCGCCTGTCATAGCCTATACGCCCTTTAGCCTGACACACTTGCATACATTACCCACACCTATCAGTCGCCCATGTGGTTGCGCGCTATATACTATCAGCGTGCTTAGTACTTTGCTTTACGTGTCATTTAGCTTTATTAATTCATTTCTGAGTCTGAATACTTGTTGATTTAGCAAAATACTGTATACCACACCACCGTCATTTTTTAATAGTTGTGGAATTTTTATACAGTGATATATGTTTTAAGTATAGCCAGTAAACGTTACATGTCCTCCTTTGGTGGTGGTGCACCATGACTTCTTTGTCCGGATCGTTCAGCACCTTCGCTTGCATCTTTTCCCAGCAGTCCCTTTGGTAATGCGCTGGCAATCCGGCTTTAACCTTACATTGACCTGACTGTACTCTAAATTTAAGACGGACGCAGTGCATTAATCCAGGGTGCGCAAACTCTTCCCCCTGCGTCCCCTAACCCGTTCTTCCTCTCCCCCTCCCCCCTGCTCGAGCCAACCCCTCCCCCCCCCCTTACTTTGTTTCCGGGTGAAATGACGCTGGCAGGGTCATATCAATGTGACATCACCTGACCCTGCTGTGTTGCCACGGCGATACGTCGCTCGAAGACCGTTGGAGACAAGGTAATAGGCGTTACATGGGACTGTGCGATCCCCCCGGCTTTCAATTTAAATGCTTTGGGGAAGAGCACGGGGCCTCTCTGTAAGTGCCGTGCTCCCCCCCCCCCCCCAGAAAATCTCATGCCCCCCAGTTTGGCACTCCCCTGCTTAATCCATGAGGAGTTTAGTGATCCCATTGCGTTGTGGGTTTTCCCAGACCTAATCCTGTCGAAACGCTATTTGAAACAGCTCTGAAATCTTATTTTATCTTTGGCCTTATGTCTGGGAAACACACGGAAAACTGCGTCCTGTGGGGGGGGAATCACACGTTGCAAGAAACATTTTGCTGTCAGCGATAATTGCTTGTTCTCTTACGTATCTTCGCTGCGTTGATGTGGTTAGATGTCTGTTTAAACAAAGAACTAAACATGAAAGGGACCTGCTGACTGAAATAGAAACATGTTTTACTGCCCCAGATGTTATAAAAATAAGCAGTCAAACAATTGTCTTTTTTGTTTTTTCTTCTTTTCTGCTGTAATTAATAGCATTCAAAAGCCATTACACCGGAAGCAGCCATTGAGTACCAGATGGAACCGCCTTCCGGAGGCAAGCGCCGTCCCTGCGGATAACCGAAGAAGTGGCAATCAAGGTTTCTATGAACAGATTTCTTTCTTTCTTATTAACACAGAAGTAAACTATAAAGGAAAAAAACAACCGCTCATCCAAATACGTTAGAAATCAACTTCTAGAAGAACCAAAGGTGGCTCAGAGGGATATACAGTTGGTATATCAAGGTATATCCTAGGTTAGGAATCAGAAAGGTTCCCTCACAGTAGAGCACTCAATTATGGAGTGTAATGAACAGACTAACATGGGTTCTATCAAATTAATATTGTAGATAGGTCCAATTGTCCCATCTAAACCAACTGGCCATGGAAAACATAAGTTTTATTCAAATATCATATATTAAAACACTAAATCCATCAAACATTAAAAATAACCCCGTAGTGAAGTGGCAGGATCAGCAAAATCTGTAGATATTAGTATACTGTTCTAATGTCAATATAATTGCTGACAAGACAGGCTCAAGATATACCGAGCCTCAAATGTCTTACAAGTTAGTAAACAGGCGGTAGTATCATACAGCATGTCTCTCTGGCATTACATTAGGCAGAGATATCATTCACCTATAGAGTAATGCACAGAACATCAAGATTGAATCCAATATCAATCTCCCCAAAGGTGCCTTCATGAAACTTTTCTCTCTCAGTATATATATTAAGATAGTGGTAGTCTACTACAACGATATTAGGATAGATATGTTTCCACCATAGATTCAGGTGACCATTGGTAATAGCTAGAATCAGATCCATGCAATATGCTTCTTGGACTATGCTATATATACCAGGTGTAGCTTAAATATAACCATGTGTGTATGCACATATATAATCCGTGGTTGACAAATCCCAAAAAATCTACTCGCCACACAAAAAATCTACTCGCCACCTAGTACCAACGTGTGCTGCTTGGGCCAATATTTACTCGCCCGGGGGTTAAATCCACTCGCCCGGGCGAGCAAATGTATAGGTTTGTCGAACACTGTATTAATGGTGTTATATATTTGGCCACTTCCGTTGGAGGTACACATCCGCGGTTCAGTTAAATTTCAGATTTCAGTAATTGCCAAAATACAGAATAGCCAGTGGATATATAATCCATTAGTTTCATTAATTTACCGCAAATGCAACCAACGGACGATATTGTTAATACAAGCCTGGCGTCTCCTGCTACGACCTATGTCCTTACGCTGGCCACTTCTTCATGACGTCACCTATGACGTCATTAACTCCGACGATCGTTTGCGCGTGGGCTAACCACGCTTTCATCAAGGGGAGAGTATGATACTACCTGCCTGTTTTCCTACCTATTGTAAGACATTTGAGTCTGTATATCTGGACGCCTGTCTTGTCAGCAATTATATTGACATTAGAATCGTATACTAATATCTATAGATTTTGCTGATCCTGCTACCTTCACTACGGTGTTATTTTAATGTTTGAATGTGATTTATGTGTTTTTAATATATATATTTGAATCAACTTTATTGTTTTATCCTGGCCCACTTTGGTTTAGATGGGACAATTGACCCCTATCCAATATAATTTGATAGACCAATTGTTAGTCCTTCATTACCACTCCATACATTGAGTGCTCTACGTGAGGGACCTTTCTGATCCTATCCTAGGATCTACCTTGATAACACGAAGTAATCCTGGCTTCAGGGCACAAAAGTTGACGACTATGTGTAATATGCTTCCAAAAATTCTAATCCTCAAAGCTGAGCGCAGTGTAACCACGAAAAGAGAACGAAAAATATTCTTCTGTGCGCGCACTTTATTCCACCAGGTGCGCGCACTTATTCCCACCCAGTGCGCGCACTTTATTCCCACCAGGTGCGTGCGCTTTATTCCCACAAGGTGCCGCGTTTATTCCCACCAGATGCACGCGCTTTAATTCCCACCAGGTGCTCGCGCTTTATTCCCACAGGTGCGCGCGCTTTATTCCCACCAGTGCGCGCGCTTTATTCCCACCATGTGCGCCCGCTTTTATTCCCACCAGGCGCGCGCTTTTTATTCCCCACCAGGTGCGCGCGGCTTTAATTCCCACCAGTTGCGCGCGCTTTATTCCCACCAGGTGCGCGCAGCTTTATTCCCACCAGGTGCGCGTGCTTTATTCCCCAATTCCCACCAGTGTGCGCGTGCTTTATATTCTCCCACCAAGTGCTCGCGCTTAATCCCACCAGTGCGTGCTTTATTCCCACCAGTGCGCGCGCTTTATTCCCACCAGGTGCGCGCGCTTTCTTCCCCCATGTTCGCGCGCTTTATTCCCACCAGTTGCTCGCCGCTTTATTCCACCAGGTGCGCGCGACGGAAGGTGTAAATGGACAGAGCGAAGGCTGTTCTCTAAGAAGCAAAAGCCAAAGGGAGCAGTGATACATCTCAATTCACTGCATGCCCGTCTGATACTTGCAATCACAGCGAGTTAGCTTGGCTAACTTTTGGCTGCCCTCCCTTTAGGGGACATAATGATATCTAATCCTCTGAAGGGGCACAATCTGCTGCATGTTTTGACTGTAAGTCATTAGGTAAGCGTAGAAGCATTATGTGACTGTAGCATTAGGTGACAGTAAGCATTAGGTGACTGTAAGCATTAGGTGACTGTGAGCATTAGGTACTGTAGCATTAGGTGACTGTAAGCATTAGTGACTGTGAGCATTATGTAGTGTAAGCATTAGGTGACTGTAAGCATTTGGTGACTGTAAGCATTAGGTGACTGTCAAGCATTAGTGTACTATCATTAGGTGAGCTGTACATAGGTGCAAGCAATTGACGTCATTAGGTGACTGTAAGCATTAGGTGACTGTAAGCATTAGGTGACTGTAAGCATTAGGTGACTGTGTAGCCTAGTCATTAGGTGACTGTAAGCATTGTAGGTTACTGTAAGCATTAGGTGCACTGTGATAGCTGTAGTGAGGTGACTGTAAGCATAATTTAGGTGACTGTAAGCTTAGGTGACGTAAAGCATTAGTGACTGTGACATTAGTGACTGTGAGCATTAGGTGACAGTAAGCATTAGGTGACTGTAAGCATTAGGGGACTGTAAGCATGAGGTGACGTAGCATTAGGTGCCCGTGAGCATTGGTGAGCATTAGGTGACTAGTGAGCATTAGTTGACAGTGAGCATTAGGTGACAGTAACGCATTAAGGTGACTGTAAGCATGATGTTGACTGTGAGCTTAGTGACTATGTGACGGATAGGTGACAGTGAGCATTAGGTGCACAGTGAGCATGTGACAGTGAGCATTAGGTGACAGTAAGCTTAGTACTGTACATTAGGTGACTGTGAGCATTAGGTGAAGTGAGCTTAGGTTAACTGTGAGCATTAGGTGAGCAGTAGTGGAGTGAGCATTAGGTGACTGTGCATGCACTTCAGGTTGGCTGTTAGCATTAGGTGACGATTAGGTTACTGTGAGCAGTTAGGTGACTGAGGGCATTATCGTGACGTGAGCATTAGGTGACTGTGAGCATTAGGTGACTGTGAGCTTAGGTGACTGTAGCATTAGGTTACTGTGAGCATTAGTTGACTGTGAGAATTAGGTACTGTGACATTTAGGTGACTGTGAGCATAGGTGACTGTGATCTGTACTGTGACATTAGTACTGTGAGCATTAGGTGCACTGTACATTATGACTGTGAGCATTAGGTGACTGTGAGCATTAGTGCTGTGAGCATTATTGACGTGAGATTAGTTTACTGTGAGCATTAGGACTGTGACATTAGTGACTGTAAGCATTATGTGACTGTAGCATTATGTGACTGTAAAGCAGTAGGTGACAGTGAGCATTAGGTGACAGTGGGCATTAGGAAAATTAAAACAATGACTGTGAGCATAGGGTGTCTGTGGTCATTAGGTGACTGTGAGCATTAGGTGACTGTGAGCATTAGGTGACTGTGAGCATTAGTGACTGTGAGCATTAGGTGACTGTGAGCATTAGGTGACTGTGAGCATTAGGGACTGTGCTAGGTGACTGTGAGCATTAGGTGACTGTGAGCTTAGGTGGACTGTGAGCATTAGCTGACGTGAGCATTAGGTTACTGTGAGCATTAGGGACTGTGATTTGCTGAGATTAGGTGACTGTGAGCATTAGGTCGACTGTAAGCTTAGGTGACTGTGTAGCATTAGGTGACTGTAAACATTAGGTTACGAAGCATTAAGCTGTACTGTGAAGCATTAGGTGACAGTAAGCACTTAGGTGACAATGTAAGCATAGGTACACTGTAAGCATTAGGGCTTGCATCGGTGACTAACGGCAGTATTAGGTGACTGTAGCATTAGGTGAACGTGAAGCATTAAGTGTGACTTGAGCTTAGGTGCAAATGTGGCTTAGGTGACTGTGACATTAGTGGACTGTAAGAATGTGACTGTTAATTAGGTACGTAAGCATAGGTGGAGCATTAGGTGACTGTGAGCTTAGTTAGAGTGCCATGTACTTGGTACTTGGCATTAGTGACTGTAAGCATTAGGTGACTGTAAGCATTAGGTTGCTGTGAGCATTAGGTGACAGTGAGCATTAGTGACTGTGACTTAGGACGGCATTAGGACTGTAGCTGTGAGTTAGTGACTAATTAGTGAGCATTAGGTACGTGAGCATTAGGTGACTGTAAGCATTATGTTATTCTCCTTTAAAACAGCGAAATATCGTCTTTTCTGGCTGCAAACGTTTGTCTTGATATCCACCAGCTGCATCACATCTGAATTGAATTGCTATTAATCTGCAAAAGCCAATTAACTGTACTTGACTCGACCACAATGTCAGGTCTCTCACCGCTGTTGCAATGTAATGACAGTATGTCTGAGCACTTGTGATAAAGTAATCATGAGCATAGAACAATGTGTCTTTCTGCTCATATTTGCCTTTTATATAAGGTGTCCAATTGGATATTTTTCTTGGGGAATGCGGCTTCTACCCACACTGTCCAACATAGATATCCACATACCTACAGGACGGCACTTCACCAATATTCGCATATGAACTCGCCAATAGCGTGTGTCATGTTACCGTTGTTCCACTCATGAGTACTTTTTCAGTTAAGGGAAAACCTATGAACCTTATTCATTTATATTGAACCACAAAGGGGTTCATCGTCAATTGATGAAAGAAACAGACAATTAGTGCACTGTTATTAGTCTTGTTATTATTTAACAACACAATTCCATATTCTTTCATATAAAAATAATCCTCGTGTAATAGTGCCCGCCTCGGGTAAGAGTCTCAATCGTGTATAGTGCAGAATCGTGTAATAGTGCAGAATCATGTAATAGTGCCACCTCTATAATAGTGCAGATCGTGTTATAGTTGAGCCTCGTGATAGTGCAGAATCATGTTAATAGTGCCACCTCGTAATAATAGTGCCGAATCTGTAATAGTGCAGGCCTCGTGTAATAGTGCAGAATCGTGTAATAGTGTCCGCCTCGTGTAATAGTTGCCCGCCTCGGTACTAGAGTGCAAATCGTGTAATATGCCGCTCGTGTAAGAGTGCAATCGTGGTAATAGTGCCTCTCGTGAGTGCTCTCGTGTACTAGTGGCCAAGCTCGTGTAATAGTGCCGCCTCGTGTATAGTGCTCCCCGGTCCTCGTGTTTATAGTGCAGAAGCGTGTAATAGTGCAGCCTGCACCTCGTGTAATAGTGCCGCCTCGTTGTAATAGTGCAGACCCGTGTAATAGTGGCGTCTTGTGTAATAGTGCCGCCCTCGTGTAATAGTGCAGTCCCCCTCGTGTGTATAGTGCTGAATCTGTAATAGTGCCGCCTCGTGTAATAGTGCCGCCTCGTGGTAATAGTGGCCAGCCTTGTGTAATAGTGCCACCTGTTGTAATATTGCAGCCTCGTGTAATATGCCAAGCCTCGTGCAATGTGCCTCCTCTGTAATCGTTCCCGCCTTGTGTAATAGTGCCGCCTCGTGTAATATCCGCCTCGTGGTAATATGGCCAGCCTCGTGTAATAGTGCGCCTCGTGTATAGTGCCGCCTCATGTAATAGGCAGTCTCTGTAATGTGCAGCCTCGTGTATAGTGCACCTCATGTAATCGTGACGCCTCTGTGTAATATGCAAACG
>WSYH01000962.1:82500-141258 GCA_036426205.1 Ascaphus truei | reverse complement strand
GAGACCCCCTACTTCCCGAGTTACAGGCCCAGTTATGGGGTGCCGGTATCCCCACCATGTTAAATTCTGTGGGTCACGTGACCACGGGACTAGAGGGATACGGGCACACCATAACTGGGCCTGTAACTCAGGAAGTAGGAGGTCTTCAAGGCTGAAATAAACTTTCTTTAGCTCAGAAGACCCCCTGCTCCCCCACACTACTATCAACCCCCCCCCCCCCATCTAAATAAAAAACCATTACCTTAGCGGGTAGCTGCTAAGGTAATGAAGCTGCTTACATTTTATTTTTATTCATAGTGTGCTTGAGCAGGGGGTCTCCTGAGCTGAACAAAGTTTTTTTCAGCCTTTGAGACCCCCTACTTCCCGAGTTACAGGCCCAGTTATGGGGTGCCGGTCTCTCCCCCTCCCCATCCCCTCTTCATCCCCTCTCCTCCCCCCTCCTCCCCTTCTCCACGCTCTTCCCCCCTCCATCTTCCTCCTTGTCTGGAGGTCATCCCCCCTCCACACTCTTCCTTGTCTGGAGGTCATCATCATCCATCCATCCATCCTCCCCCCCCTCCCCGGGCCAGCTGATATCTCTGCCTCCAGCTGCCGCAAGGTAGCCTCAGTCATCCCTCCGCTGCGCCACCCCCAGCGGTGTGTGCTTTGCTCCCTGGTCTCCTCTTCCTTGTGTCTTCCGGCGCCGTGACGTCAACCGTGTGCGCCGCTGGTCCTGGGACTTGAGTCCAACTCTCGCGAGGAGACTGGGCCACTCGCTGACGTCATCAGGGAAGCCCGCGAAGGGCAGAGGCTGTCCCGCGCTCCGCGAGGAAGGAGGGAGGAGGAAGGAGGAAGACAAGATGGCCGCCGTTCCGGATTTGCGAGCACGTCGTGAAGGGGGTCACCAAGGTTGTCAGGGCTCAAGTGGGGAGATTTATTTCGGTCAGGCAGTTCCCATCACCACATTTTAGGGGGTATAGTCCAGGTCTTTGAGGTAGTGGTGCCCAATACAAGCCTTTCAGGGGGAGCTGGCAGCTGACGTTGTAGCTCGAACCTCTGTGTGAGCGGTGCTAGCTCCATTCCATGTGGGGGCTGGGAGGCCATCTCTAGCTGCCATTAGCCTAGAGGGGCTCAGGGAGGGCTCCGAGGCACCCACCCGCTTGAGGAATTCTGCCCCACTGTCCGCGTTCTTAAGGGTTTGCGCTACCCCATAGGCTTTTAAAGGCCCATGACATCACATTTTCATCATACGGTTCCCACGGCTCTGATTGGGCCTTGAAAACCATGTGCTTTGGCCGATAAAAAAAAATTATGACATCATTTAAAGGCAATGAAAGCACTGCCAATCAGAATGGCTGTGCTTCAATTGCCTTTAAGATGATGTCATAAAAAGAAAGATGGCCAGCCTCACATGGTACGGTAGACAATCAGAGCGTGGGAAATACATCCCAACTCTGATTGGCTCTAGTAGACCATGTGACAGAGGCTTGGGGGAGAATGGATGTGATGTCATTGAAAGCCTGTCACATGGTACTAGAGCCGATCAGAGTTGGGATGTATTTCCCACGATCTGATTGGCTACCGTACCATGTGAGGCCGGCCATCTTTCATTTTATAATGTTATCTTAAAGGCAATTGAAGCACAGCCATTCTGATTGGCTGTGCTTTCATTGCCTTTAAATGACGTCATCATTTTTTTTATCGGCTAAAGCACATGGTTTTCACGGCCCAATCAGGGCCGTGGGAACTATATGACGAAAATGTGACGTCATGGGCCTTTAAAAGCCTATGTCGTCTCATTTTAGAGAGAGGGCGTGGGGGGAGGACTTCCCCTCAAAGAAGAAGGCCGGGGCATGGCCGCGGAACAGAAGAAGAGCGGATAAAGAAAACAGATGAAGACTCCACAGACGGAATGGATTACAAATAGAAGAAACAGACCCCTGGACTGTTATGGTTTATTTTTTTATGGTTTATTCTTTTATGGTTTATTATTTTATGGTTTATTATTTTATGGGTTCCTGTGCGTGGATTGGTTCGAGAGTAAGCAGTATCAACGGGAGTCGGTGAGTGGGACAAGTAATGGTAAGTTTACAAAAGAAATGTATTTTATTTAGCTTTTACAGGTTTTGAATTTTTTTTTAATGTGATTGATTTTTTTTTATGTCCATTTATTGCCTCTGTATTTATGTATGTCCCTATGGATATACATAATACAGAGCTAATAAAAGCCTGTATTGCTCATGTTTGCTCGCTTTTTTAAAAATCATTTTTAATTGTATTTTGCAGCTTGGTGTGCAAATGTGTTTGCTATGGTTTATTTCAGGGGGGGAGGCTTGCTTTTTCATAGTGGCTTATTGTTGGTTAGATTTAGTTGATTGATGGTAATTTATTTCTGATTCCTTGTTTTGTTTCTAGGATTTGAATAGTGAATTGTGTACAGTAATTGATTTGGATTGTTTTGTAATCAATTTGTGAATGGATTGATTTATGGTAATTTATTTATTTTATTTACAGCATTGCTTGGCATACTGTACTGTAGTGTAGTATGTGTCAGAATGTACTAGTACTGTATTGCGGTGGTAGTAAGTACAGTAGAACTGTATTTATTTGATTATGCTACTGTAGTTAATGTGTTTAATAATGGGCCAAATAATCTATTATTAATATCTGGATAATAGTTATTTGGCCCATTAGTGTAATGTACTCTACAGTATGTGTGTTTGGTGGTATGGGGGGGGGGGTAATGTATTTAAATATACTGTACTGTGTAGGCCATGTTTTAGGTTTTTTACACAGAGGGTTGGCACCTGTGCCTTAACCCCTCATTGCCTTAGCAGGCATTGCTAAGGTAATGAAGCTGCATACATTTTTGAGCAGGGGGTTTCCTGAGCTGAACAAAGTTTATTTCAGCCTTGGAGACCCCCTACTTCCCGAGTTACAGGCCCAGTTATGAGGTGCCCGTATCCCTCTAGTCCCGCGGTCACGTGACCCACAGGATTTTAACATGGCGGGGATACCGGCACCCCATAACTAGGCCTGTAACTCAGGAAGTAGGGGGTCTCCAAGGCTGAAATAAACTTTGTTCAGCTCAGGAGACCCCCTGCTACAAAACTGTAATTTTAGAATTTTAATAAAAACCCCGCGATCGCCTGTGAGAGGCACGCAGTTAAAGGGACTGATTCAGACTCTCTTTCTGCGCATCTATTACACACAGGCAGACGCCGGTAGCATTCACACAGCAGGGGTCCCTGCTTTGGGAAGCTAATGCGCCGGTCAGTTCACTAAACACAGCGAGCTTTGTCCCCGTTGTGATCACGGTTTCCCGCATTAATTGCCGCATTAAGTGTTCGAATAACGGCGGCTGCATCAGTATTAACACTTTTATATTTTTGGGATTCAAGATTGAACACAACAAGGAGGGCAAAATAAATTTCATTTATTTCTTTGATAGACAAACACACGACAACCTCAGAATACACTTAATACAACACTTACTAGCATGGGGAAACTAAATAAATTGTCCTTTGAACGAAAGCACAAGAAATACAGTTTCTGATTTAAAGTCTGTTTGGCTAGATCGCAAGTTGCTGATCTAATATCTCCACCAAATGAAGGAATTTCGTTCTTGTTTGTTAGAATTCATTGGGAGTCACCAAGGATAACGAATTCCTGAATTAGGGTTAAATCCTTTGTTATGATGTTGTTAAACCCTTGCGTCCGGGAACCGCTACCGCTGTACTTGAACAGAATCCTGTGCAAAGTTTGGATATGTCATGAATCACACAGGGTATAGCTCGGCGGGCAGGTTTATAGGGTTCATAGACCTATCTCTAACATGCATGCCCAATCCCCTCCGTGGGAACATTTAACCCACCAATCCCCGATTTTGCCTGAAGTTTGCAGACCGGGCAAAAAGAGCTTTCCGGTTTGTAAAGCACATGTGTCAGCCTGACACCTATGCGGTTTAACATACCATGGGTACACTCTCAGCTTGGCGACCCTCAGTCTAGGGTTTGGTCCCAAGATGTCAATGGTTCATTCTGAGTGCCAGGATCTGGCACTCAGCAACTTCCCAGCCATTTTCACACTTGGAATCTCTGAGGCTTTTCAACCCTGCACTTCACTAGACTCAGAGTCTCCTACCTATCAGGGGCTCTTTGAAGTGTAGGGAGGAAAATACCCTCAGCTCATTCACCCGTAGCATATTAACTTACTAAATGATTTATCCCGGGCTTACAGACAAAGTTTCTCCCTGACTGTACATTTAAAACTTACAGTATATGACAGTTTATTATAACAATATGTTCTGCTTATGCCACTGTAATAAATTTTATATGTGAGTGCATGGTTTCTTTACTTGGACTTGCACTCCAAAAATTAGAGTGCTAGCTGTCTCTGTTCGCAAGTTAGGCCGCTTAATTGAAAGGCTCTCTTGTGGGATTCTACCTTCACCTAGTTCTCACATCAATTGACCGATTTCCCATGACAGTAGACTTTCCCCCTTTCAAGTTACGCAAGCTAACGAGACACTGTAACGAAATTGTGGGTAATCAGCACATTAATAAAGGCAGTATGCTCGGCTGGTTACCCCTATTTTGTATTGGGGATGAATGGGGTTAATTTTATATGCACCTTACATGTATTAATTTTCTCTATGTCTCTTGTTGTCACACTTTTGCAGGATTGTGTATACCTGCAGTGAGGTTTTCCCTGGTATACCGGCATTACTGGTTAGGGACACAAGATGCCACTGCGAATGCTAAACCACGAGTTAATTGGATAAGCGTGGCGCGGTCTCTTTGTTCCAGTGAGTGGTATAAGTATCCATTAGTGAGGCTGGAAGCCGTAACCGCAGAGTCAATTGAATCAAAGAGTTGCGATTTTCAGTCTCAAGTGGTTCTCGGATACAATGTATCTCCGTCCCAGTTAATGGTGTAACTTGAAAGGCAACCGGCAATTGGCGTGAGAACTCTGTCAATTGATGTGGGAACTCCGTAACTGCAAGTCAATTAACGTGAGAAGTCCATAGCCCAGCATTGCCCGCTCAAGGAGAAGCCATAACTCGGGAAGGAAAAGGGCCTGCAACCTGAAATTTGGTGTGCAGCCCCAGTGTAACACCCCAAGCACCCACATATTAAAAATATAAGTTTAGGACAAGTGAAACATGTATTTTTAATAAAGTGTATTTTTTGCTGCAGTTTTAAATGTACAGGCAGGATGAGGTTTTTTTCTGCTGTTATTGTAATGCACCCAGGGACCAAATGTTTTAACACCTATGAGCTGGGCTGCTTGCCTATGCAGACTTCATAGCCCCACGCTGAGGCAGTGGAAATTTTTTTCTCAAAAGTGGCGCTCAAAAAATTATATCTATGTATAAACAAGTGTATAAAAATAAAGTGATACTAATACAAACACATATGGATGCTGCTTAACCCAGTGGGGGGTCGTTCTCTCGATCCCGTGGACGTGGAAGGGGTGAAGATCATCGGGAAGCGCAAAACCATGTGAAACAGAAAAAATTCCTGATGGTGCAGTACTGTGATATGATTGTGAATAAATATTCAAGGTGCAGTGTGCTAGGTACTTACAAGTGTATGGTGAGTGATATTCCCATAAAGGTATCTTTGAGGGACAGTCCGTCTGATCGTAGTACAGGTGGCTCTAAGTGAATTGTTAAGTGCTGAGGACCTTAGGTAAATAACACAGAAACGGACATAGTGCAGACTGTATAAAATTCTATTAAAATGTAAGTGATAATACAATGCACTCACAATGTGTTAAAAGAATACGAGCGTTTAGATCACACAGATTGGATCTCAGTACAATGAAGCTGTCTCAGTCCCCCCTCCGCCTCGGCGTGCGTGTCACTGGTGCGTCTCACCCAAACCGGAAACCGGAAGTGACGTCATCTGCTCTGGGGGACTCCGATCCTGTAGCAATCTTCACTTCATCAGCATCACTCTACGCGTTTCTCCGTATTGCGGTTTCATCAGGAGTGTAATCTGACAAGTGCTAAGAGGCTATTTATACGCTACGCTAGAGTCCCATAGGCTATACATTAAGTATGGTAATCGGATAGCGTAATATAGGAGACTTGAATGGTTAACAACAGTTAAGACACACATCAAACATATATGAGTCTTCCAAAATGACATGTAATTTTAATTCAAACGTTTAAAAAGAACTTAATAACATACATATATTAAAAATGGGGCAAAACTTGTTCAATGGCTTTAAATGAAAAGCTGGCAGGATTCGAGATTTTTGTGTCGTGTTTGATTTGAAACTGTGTGCTATTTTTGAACTATGTTGGCAGGCAGTGCACATTTTGCATTCATAAAATCCTTTAGGTGGATCTAGCCACGTGTGCCCTTCATCACGCAGTATAATAAGGATGCCAGTAAAATTAATAAAATCCTCAATAACCATTGGCCGATACTCAAAAATGACCCAGTTTTGGGGGAGCATCTGGCGGATAAAGTAAAAATGGTATACAGGAGAGCACCAAATATTAAAAATTATCTTTCTCCCAGTGCTTTAAAAAATACTTCCATAAAAAAGCACACGTGGCTAGATCCACCTAAAGGATTTTATGAATGCAAAATGTGCACTGCCTGCCAACATAGTTCAAAAATAGCACACAGTTTCAAATCAAAGACGACACAAAAATCTTACAACATTAAGCAGCATTTGAACTGTAGATCAAGTTTTGTCATCTACCTTGCAGAATGCGAATGCGGCTTACAATACATTGGTAAGACCACACGTCCGCTTAGAACGCGCATTTTAGAACACCTGGGAAATATAAAACGCAAAATCACAACCCATAGCGTGTCAAATCATTTTTTATTAAACACAGCTCGAATCCTGCCAGCTTTTCATTTAAAGCCATTGAACAAGTTTTGCCCCACTGGAGGGGGGGCAATAGAGATCTGAATCTAATAAAAAGGGAATCATTTTGGATGTTTGAGCTCAAAACAATTCACCCTCAGGGTTTGAATTTAGAGTTCGACATTAAACCCTTCCTGTGACTCTAACTTGTTTTTCTTCTTTTTCTTAATAGATTTACTGCTACATTACCACTATTAAGTAGTTGCATTTAGCCTAGTTTATCTAGGGGATTATTGTTTATCTTGCTGATAATAGCTTATTTAAATCTATTTTATACCACTTTGATATATTTGTATATTTATATATATATGCATTTTTAATATATGTATGTTATTAAGTTCTTTTTAAACGTTTGAATTAAAATGACATGTCATTTTGGAAGACTCATATATGTTTGATGTGAGTCTTAACTGTTGTTAACCATTCAAGTCTCCTATATTACGCTATCCGATTACCATACTTAATGTATAGCCTATGGGACTCTAGCGTAGCATATAAATAGCCTCTTAGCACTTGTCAGATTACACTCCTGATGAAACCGCAATACGGAGAAACGCGTAGAGTGATGCTGATGAAGTGAAGATTGCTACAGGATCGGAGTCCCCCAGAGCAGATGACGTCACTTCCGGTTTCCGGTTTGGGTGAGACGCACCAGTGACACGCACGCCGAGGCGGAGGGGGGACTGAGACAGCTTCATTGTACTGAGATCCGATCTGTGTGATCTAAACGCTCGTATTCTTTTAACACATTGTAAGTGCATTGTATTATCACTTACATTTTAATAGAATTTTATACAGTCTGCACTATGTCCGTTTCTGTGTTATTTACCTAAGGTCCTCAGCACTTAACAATTCACTTAGACCCACCTGTACTACGATCAGACGGGTTGTCCCTCAAAGATACCTTTATGGGAATATCACTCACCATACACTTGTGAGTACCTAGCACACTGCACCTTGAATATTTATTCACAATCATATCACAGTACTGCACCATCAGGATTTTTTTCTGTTTTACATGGTTTTGCGCTTCCCGATGATCTTCACCCCTTCCACGCTGAGGCAGTGCCTGTGAGTCTAGGGAAGTGTTGCATATGAAAGCCCCAGAGTCAGGATGTGTGAATTAGCCGGGATGGCTGCTGAATAGGAGATCCTGTTAGCCCTCTGGGCTAGCTTACAGCCTAAGTCCCCCTCCCAGCCTGGGAGTACACGTATGCTAAGCAGTCATGGTAGCAATGTCGCACAGGCACTGTGTTAGCCGGAAATCCCTATAGTGCCCACTCTGCAAACTGTGGGCAAATTGGGGATTGGTGAATGGGAAAATTCCCACGAGAGGGATTGGGTGGGTATGTTGGAGATATGTTCTCAAACCCTATATACATGCCCCCCGAGCTATCCCCGTTGTCTTTCGTCTTTGTTCTACAATGTGAACGAATTTCCACTTTGCTTCTACAAGAGGATGAGAGCAGCAGCAACGAATTAAGAACGCAACAAGTTATTTTCATCGGAACCAAGGACAGAACTCTGCTTCAGGATTTCGTTAGTGCTGGGGGTTATCTAACGAACCCCAATGGACCAGAACGAACTTTGCCATATTCACAGACTTATTGGGCTGGAACTGCGCGCCTCTTGCCAAAGGACACGCATTTTAAAAGACAATATTCCAGGCTTTGTTTTACTTCTGGACATTCTATCCCGTTCTCTCCCTCAGTAAGTGATTTTGTCAAGTATATTCTAAGGTTGTCGTGTGTCTCTCTAGTAAGGAAATAAATATAAGTTAATTTTGCTCAACTTGTGTGCTCAATCTCGTACCCCAAAATATAAAATTGTTGATCAGGTCAATCCACCGTGACAGGCTTGTATTTACTGGTGGCAGCATGTGGGATTCTGATTGAGCCTGTATTGCAGTTTCCTGCGGGACTCTGTAATATAGTGAGGACCTCGTAGCCTGTGAGTTCCTCAGACAAGTGGCAACTTACACACACTTCCAAAGAAGCACGAGACACTTCACTGGTCTCTTGACCCATACCCCGGGGGCAACATGAGTCAATGCTCAGGAAGATTTCGTTCCTGGAACCGAGAGCAAGTCGTGGAGAGATGTACGGGATATGGCTTAACGACAGACGGTCATTCCAAGAGTCAGCAGGAGGAGGATTTAGAAGAATATGAGGGCAGAGCGGCCTTATTCACTGCTGTTGCAGTGGACGGTACTCAGCCCGGAGTGCAAGAGGTCCCTTCAACTCCGGGACTGCAAGGACAGGGGGAGGATGTTGCCGACCACCCGGTCATGGTTGGCTTGGTGCCAGGGGGTGCAGAGGGGTTTGCGGCTGCTGCCGCCGGACTGCTGGCCACTGGACTCGGCGCACTGCTTGCCACCTGGGGAGAGGGAATCAGCTACGAGCAGAGGTTAAAGCTCCTCACAATAGTGGTTGGAAAAGGTTCCCACTCCCACCTTGTAAACGGGGAACAAGATCTTTCCCGGCCGGATCCCCACAGTTTTAGCAAGTTCATTGATGGCACAGATGACCTGGACTAATTTCAAAATGATTTTGAGAATCAGTGTGGCCGGTTCTGAATACCAAACATGGACTGGGTGGTCAAACGACGACCACTACTATCCGGCAAAGCCAAAAGAACCTTGCAGGAGCTTCCCGGTGTGGATGTTGATGATTATGGGCATGTGATGCGGTATGCTGCTGGTCCAGTATGCCCTGACTCCCGAGGGGTATAGGAGCAAGTTCCAGATGGGGGATGTGAACCCCGGGGAATCATTTTCGGACTATGCCAACAGAATGGTCAGGCACGGGACCCAGTGGGTCGCGGGTGATGAGGCTACCAAGTACCATATTTTGCTGGACTGAATATTTCAAGAGCAGCTGATGCAACATTTTCCCCCCAACATACGGCTTGTATCTTCGAACACAAGCCCAAAACCTTGGAGGACGCTGCCCGGATGGCCGATGAGTTTGTGGCCAGAAGGATTGCCCTGGAAGAACCAGCAGTTCCCAGAGCAGGGTCCCGAGCAGCCCCAGGAGCTAAAACTACACCTCAGTGGACAGTTAAAACTGCAGCCAAAAGCAAAGCGCCAAAAGCTGCAAAATTCAAACACGAGAGGAGGTGTTTTACCTGCAACAAGGTCGGGCACCTTAGACCCGATTGCCCAGAACAGGACCAGTCTGCAGAATGCACCGGCTACCTTCCAATGCCTGGTCAATCGATTGCTAGGGTATGCAAGTGTATGCAAGGGCTTATCTGGATGATATTGCTGTGTTCAGCAACTCTTGGGAATCACACTTAATTCATGTAGTTGCGGTGCTAACCAGGATTAGGGAGGCGTGTCTCACCTTGAAACCCACCAATTGCTTAATAGGGATGGCAGAAGTCTTATACCTAGGGCATAGGGTGGGTGGAGGGCACCTCCTGGCACCATCCGAGAGGACAAGCGCAGCCGTGACGCCAGCCAACAGAGGGATGACCACGGAGGCACCAACCCTTGCCACCTCAGGACCTGCAGTGGAGGATGGAGGGCAGCAGGTTGTGCCAGTCGGGCTGCAACCCAACGATGCACGGCAGAAGCATCTGCGGAGGGTGACCATCGGAGACCGGCAAGCAGACGGGTTGTTGGACTCCGGTGCCACTGTGACTCTGGTTCGCCCTGATATGGTGCGGCCAGAGGACTTGCTCCCGGGCACTGGGATGCAAGTGACCATGCCAGATGGAGGACCGCGGTCACTCCAGGTTGCCCAGGTCTTTTTGGGTTGAGGGGCGGATCGTGGCATAAGGGAGGTGGGGGTATTGCATGGGTTGGATGCTGAGGAGCTCCTTGGCAACGATCTGGGGCATGTTACCTGTGTTTTTACTATGGAGCTGACGCCTGCTGAACAGGTTGCAGTGGTTACCAGGAACCAATCCGCAAAGATCAGAGCAGCAGCCCCTGTCCCCCTGCTTTTGGGACCTACGGTTCCAGCAGTCTCTGAGGAGACCAGACAGGTAAGCCAGACTCAGAATGCTTCTGACACTGACTTACTGTATCCTGTTCCTGTTCCCTGTCCCCCTGACTCAGGTTTGACAGGGGGGTGGCTAGAATTGGGCACTCAGTTTAGGGAGGCCGTGCAATCTGATATCACCTTGGAGGGCATGAGACTTCAGGCGTCCGAGTCTAAGCCAAGTGAGGGGTCTGATTACTTCTTGTGGCACCGTGGGCTTTTGTATAGAGAGCAGGGGACTACAGGGTTAGATAAGGTTTGGACTGGCAAGCGACAGTTAATGGTACCCGCGGGGTATAGGCAACTGTTATTACGGGTTGCCCACTCCATCCCGCTTGCGGGGCATAAGGGGTCCCACGCACGAGCGCCCAGCTCTTACTACTCTTACTACTGGCCAGGGGCATCCAACGAGGTGGCAGATTTCTGCTGCTCCTCTGATGCCTGCCAGCGAATTGGTATGATGGGTGATCGTGTGATGGCACCCCTGAGACCGTTACTGGTGATAGGGGAACCCTTCCAGTGGGTGGCAATGGACCTTGTGGGGACCCTTATGATTCCTAGCTGGACAGTGAAGCGCTACATCCTCATGGTGGTGGATTTTGCCACCCGGTACCCTGAGGCTGTAGCGCTGGCTACTATTGATGCGAAGGCAGTGGCTAAGGCTTTAATTTCCATTTTCACTAGGGTAGGTTTCCCTAGCGAGGTCCTAACTGATCAAAGGTCGCAATTCATGAGTGAATTGCTACAGTGTCTCTGGGATGCGTGCAGGGTAAACACCAGTGCACGACCCCTTACCAATCCCAAACCAACGGACTATGTGAGCGGTTCAATGGTACCTTAAAGCAGATGCTTGGAACGTTTATAGAGGCAGAGGGGAAAGACTGGGAGATTAACCGGCAGCATTTGCTGTTTGCATACCGAGAGGTACTGCAGGAATCTACAGGCTTTCCTCCCTTTGAGCTGCTATACGGTCACAAGGTATGTAGACCTCTGGACCTATTCCGTGAGGGATGGGAAGGGGAAGCTACCCATACTGATGCTTCTGTGCTTCAATAGGTGGTAGATCTCAGAGACCCATTAAAGATGCTCATGGGGTTGGCGCAGGACAACCTTAGGGCTGCTCAGACCAAACAGAAAACTTGGTATGATCAGAATGCCCGTAGCAGAGAGTTCATCCTAGGACAGCAAGTACTTGTTCTGAAACCCACTCAGGAGAACAAATTAATGGCTGCCTGGTCGGGACCATATCCGGTAATATGAAAGATGAACGAGTGCAACTATGTTGTACAGGTAGATGCTGAGACAGGGAGGACTAAAATCTACCATATTAATATTCTCAAGAGGTATGTACAGCCGCGGCCCCTTTTATTCTCCAACATCTCCGAATTTTTCCGGGATTTTTTTCCGAATGCCACGCACTTCACCGCACTTCACCATGTTCATGCCGCATTCTGACCGCATTTATACCGCGTTCATGTTGCATTCACACCCGTGGTTGATGCGCGGTTGATGTGTTTATTGATAATGGTTCGGATATAATTGGTTGCAATTCTTCGCGTATCTGCCAGATGGCAGATATTCATGAATTGTAATGCGCATGCGCTTCAGTAATGTGTCAACTTGCAGGTGTTTAAAAAAATACCACAGTGGTCCATTATAAATTGGCCTTGGGACTGAAGGAAAAAGTTACAATAATGTATCAATTTAGGCTTTTCATATTAAAAAAAGACATGCACAGTTTCTGGTCTGGTTATTGTCCTGAGAGTCCCGCAATGAGTGCACAACTGCAGTCCGTGTTCCAAAAACCCGACAGAACGTACACTTATTTAATATGGGCCGCGATTAATGCAACATATGATAAGATGGCAACAGTTGTTTAAATGTATCAATATTTTATCGAAAACTATGACTTTTACAAATTTTCGCCAGATGCTCATGTGTGGAAGCGTGCAATAAGGAAAAAGTTATGTAGCGATCCATGTTTTTTTCACATTGATCCTGATTTTATTGGAGGGTATTGGTGTGTATCACCGGGTTTTTCCCGTATCTATGATCATGGAGACGGCAAAAGGCGAAAGGTCGTGTTAAAACCAACTAAGAAACATCATTCGCTGGCAAGCAATGCGACAGCGACAGCTTCCAATAACGGTCCGACCGTCAGTGAAAACCTGGGGACCTGCAAACCCTGCTGTCTGTCCCCGCCCGGATACCTGCAGCCTGAGTCGGATTTCGCATACAGTTTCGAGCAAGCTTTCATGTACCTAAGTGATTTCCAGCCTCATCAGCTGACTACAGGTATAGTAGTCCCGCTGTCACCTGTCAACGACGTGTATGATCAAGAATATGGGACTGGCAGTGGCTCGGCGCCAGCTGATTGGGAAAGTCTATGGAGTAATGTTGCCGTATTTTATTGTTTTTTTTATTTTGAAAATATTAATATCAGTGCAATTCAAAAGTCAAGCGATTCTCCTGTAAGCAATATCATTGGCTGAGCGGCTTCTACAGAAGATACTGCACAATTGGTGAAAAGCTAGGCGCATGCGCATTTGAACCTTCTTGAAATGCATACTGTATGCGTGTCATCACATCGACAGTAGGCGCATGCGCATATGAACAGGAGACGCCCCCCGAGAAAATTATTTGTGGGACTGACTGTGGGAACTTCTTTAGGGGACTGACTGACCATTACAGTAAAACATTTACTTTTTTTTTGTTCCTCAGAAAAGAAAACATTCTCATCTCATGCGGAAAATGGCAAATGGAGGGATTTCGATGGAAAATATCGCTTTGTGTTACAATGCCTGCACATTGTTGAATCTGAGTAAAAAAAAACACGTACCGGAATCTACAGTTTAGTGGCCGTTGTTATTGAGTAGGATAGAATACCTGAAACAGTATGCTGATATTTTCAGACCGTATACAATACTTTTTATATATACTGTATAATAAACCCGAAAAAATAAAATTTATGCATTTATTCTACATGTATTATGTTAGTATGGTTTACAGTCAGCACAACAGTATGGTGTTATTAAAAAAAATTCTTTATTCAGAAAATTTAAAAAAGCAACATCTCCTTTATTAAAGTATAGCAAGTCAAAACATTTACAGTAGGATGGTGTACAGAACAGTCAGTCAGGCCTGCACAACTCCAGTCATCGAGGGCCGCAAATAGGCCCGGTTTTCAGGATAACCTTGAAAACCGGGCCTGTTAGCGGCCCTCGGGGACTGGAAGTGTAAAGGTCCTGTGTACAGAAAGTAAAAACATTTCTTTATTAATACAAGTTAAAACACGCAACATCTCCTTTATTAAAGTACAGCATGTCAAAACATGTACAGCACAACAGTATGGTGTTATTAAAAGAAATTCTTTATTCAGAAAATTTAAAAAACGCAACATCTTCTTTATTAAAGTACAGCAAGTCAAAACATGTACAGCACAACATTTACAAAAAATTAACAACAGTTGAACAGTCACGTAAATTCGATCCACACCAGATTGTCCTTCCAGGGCCGATGCCTTGTATGGCGCAAAATGCCATTAATGGAGTCTCGAACGATTTTCATTAAAGGATCTGTCATTGAAAAATAGCTCCGCAATTACTCCACAATAGTCCTTAAATTTTCAGGAAGCGCCCTTTTTTCGCGATTTCCTTCGTAGTTCACTTTGTAGACCCACCCGCAATACACCAAGTAGGACACGTCGTGCTTAAAAATTAATGTGGCATACTTCTGGGGTAAACCAGCACTCATCACCCTATACTTCTCCCTGAGTGCCGGTGTCAGCTCGCGCAGGATGATGTAGGGCACTGTATCGATGCAAGCGTATGTATGTTGGGTTCTGGGAGCGGGTGTTCTTCTGTGAGCGGGTGTACTTGTGGCAGCGGGCGAGGGTAGGTTGTCTGGGAGGAAGCTTTCCTCCTGTCTTGGTCACCGTGTTGTCTCCTGGTGTAGTCTTGACGGGGTTGTCATGTTATCCTCCTCCTCAACAGCATTCATGTACACAAATTCTTCTGGTGGAGGGGGTGCGCTTTGTTTTGGAAGGCGGTCGAAGGTCCCATTCATCACACCTTCCTGCTCCGGCGTTGGGGATACAGGGGCATGAACACAGAGCAAATTATGTATCCCCTCTATGTCAGTCTCTATCTTCTCTATCCGCTGATCCATTTCTGCATCCGTTGATCCATATTTAGCATGGTCTCCAGAAGCAGATCTATCTTTACCAGCATAGTAGAGTTCCCGGGAATATCCACACTTAACCCATTCAGCATGTGGTGTAACGAGCTGGTTCTTGTGCAAGGGGTGCTGTGGACATCTGGGTGGATGGGTGCTACGGAGGATGAGATGATGGTTCCATGGAGAGAAGCGGCAGCGTTGTCGAAGAAGGATGGATGAGGTGACCTGTGGATTTCCAGGAGAGGAAAAGCGACAGCGTCGTCGAAGAGGGATGGAGAAAGTGACCTGTGGATTTCCGGGCGAGAAGCGGCAGAGTCGTCTAAGCGTAATGCAGAAAGTAACCCGTGGATTTCCGAGGCACCAGCAGCAGCGTCATCGAAGAGCAGTGGCGAAGATGGACTGTGGGTTTCCGGGAGAGCGGCAGCGTTGTGGACAAGTAGTGGAGAAGATGGGCTGTAGATTTCTGGGAGAGTGGCAGCAGAGTCGTCGATGCATAAACGAGGAAGTGGCCTGCGGGTTCGATGGGTTTGCTGCCATTTGTTTTGCGTTGTGTGTACATCACCGAATTTCTTCTTGACATAATAAGGCTTGCGTGTTTTAAAACCCTTAGCCTTTGGGGTCAGCAGAAGGTTTTCTTTATTGGCCTTAGCCTGTCGCTTTGGCCTTGGCTTGGAAACGGCTCCTGCCTTTCGCTTTTTCTGCGTGACAGGCACGGCAGAGGCGAGTGGCTTCCTGCGTCCGTAGAATCGGGGTTGATCCATGGAAGCAGATGGCACAATGCAGTATCTGGACAAGGGCAAGCTCAGATAAAGATCATCGAGTGGTGGGCTATGCAAAGTGTGTAACCTTTTATGCATGGCGATGAGGTACAGGTGTTAAAAGTGGGCGTACTCTAATGTGAGTCATTACCGTTTAAATACACCATCCATTTTGTGGATTCACTGCACATTGAATACACATCGACTAAACATCGAATATACATTCTTGTGTTTGTATTTCTTTCTACTCGCAGCAATGCCTGTTAAAAAGATTTCAAAGGATCTCAGCATGAGAATTAAGGAGATGTACACGAGCGGACAACGAATTGCAGATATCCAACGCTGGTTAGCTGCTTCTGGCCTCGTTGTGCCATCAACAACCGTGTGCTATAATGCACATGGAAAAACCAAACAACGCACGAGGACACCAGCGGTAACTAAAGCGTAAGTATATTTATATAACTATACAGTATAATACAGTATATCTATTATTGTTTATATTGCTGCATATTAATAGAACTATATATTGTGTAGATCTATCTAATTTTATAGTTTTTTCGGTATATTTATATAACTACAGTATATCTATTGTTTATATTGCTGCATATTAATAGAACTTTATATTGTGTAGATCTATCTTATTTTATACTATTTTTACTGCAAATGATGTGCTGTACTTGAGGCCTACTGCACTGTAACTTACCAAATTGTTGTTTTTCTGTACATTGTAGGGAGACAACTCTTCTGGTCGACAAAATAAGTGAAGAGAATGATGAGAAGAGTGCATTAAGGGTCAAATACACTCTGCAGCAAAATCACAATCTCACTGTATCCGAGACCAGCATAAAGAAGATGAAACGCAGAATTGGATGGAAATATGGACGTGTGAGGTTAGTACTAGACAGTACAGGAGGTAAAAGTGTTGTTTAAGAAACTTTACTGTACCTATAAAATTATTCCTTATCATTACAGAGCGTACCCTATGATAAGGGAAGTTAACAAGATCAAGAGAGTGGTCCAGGCCCAGGCATGGATCGACAGTGGAGAAACTTTCCAGGATTGCATCTTCACTGACGAGTCTATTGTTTCGCTTTAGTGATTTGCCACAGATATATATATAATGATGAGAGGAGTGCCTTAAGGGTCAAATACACTCTGCAGCAAAATCACAATCTACTGTATCCGAGACCAGCATGAAGAAGATGAGATGCAAAATTGGATGGAAATATGGACATGTGAGGTTAGTACTGGACAGTACAGTAGGTAAAAGTGTTGTTTAAGAAACTGTACTTTACCTCTAAAATTATTTATTCCTTGTCATTACAGAGCGTACCCGCCAGTGGCGGCCGAGCTGACTTTTCTGCGGCCGCCACCGCAATGTGCGGGCAGACGCGGCTGTTTTTCTTTTTTTCCGACGCGTGCCGCGCGTCACTGATGTGCGGTCACGCGTGCCAGGGTGCGTGCGCATGTGGCATGCGTGCCCAGGGTTCCCTGAAGGTGGTGGCGGGGTAAGGAGGGATGTGGGAAGCGGAGGGGGACCCGGGGGACCCTGGGGACCCGGAAAAGCAGAGGCAGAGGTCGCGAGGGGAGGGGAACGATGGGAAGGATGCGGGGAAGATGCTGCTGGCGCGCGGCCAAGTTCGGCACCAGCCTGAAAAAAGCCGCAGGACAAGACGGGTAAGTGTGAGACTGAAGCTGGCCGCAGCAGTATGATAAGGGACATTAACAAAATCAAGAGAGTGGTCCAGGCCCAGGCATGGATAAACCATGGAGAAACTTTCCAGGATTGCATCTTCACTGACGAGTCTACTGTTTCGCTGGAGAGATTTGCCATCATTGCATTCCACAAAAAAGGTTGCATATCTATGAAGCCGCGTCCAAAACACCCAGTGAAGATGCATGTGTGGGGTTCCATCTCTAGGCGTGGACCAGGATGCATCGTCATCTTTGAAGGTAAAGTAAAATGTATGTCACACGCTTGTGCCTTACGCAATGTACTGTACTAGTGTGCAGTTTTTGAGCACTTTTCTTTTCTTGTTATAGGAATCATGAATAAAGCTTTCTTCCAAGAGAAAATTGTGCCTGAGATTGTGGAATACAACACACGTGAGTTCCAGGATGGTTACCGTTTCTACTAGGACAACGATCCAAAGCACACCGCGTCAACAGCGCATATCCTTGAGCACGGTATCAACTGGGTGAAGACACCAGCGGAGTAAGTGCAGTAACCGTGTCTCATTTTTTCCCACTGTTTTTACTGTGTACTGTTTCTCTTAAACTAATTTTACATTTTTTCCCCTTCCAATGACAGATCGCCTGACTTCAATCCTATCGAAATGGTCTGGCATGAGCTGAAGGACCATATCCGAAAAGTCGTGAAACCATCCAAAAAGTTTGAGTTGGCGCAAGGCATACATAGTTTTTGGAACGATGTACTCACCGTGGAACGATGCAATAAATATATTGACCATATTGCGACTGTGTTGTCCATTGTGATCGCGCGTAATGGGCAAGCATCAGGAAGGTAGTATGGTATAGTACTGTACTGTAGTATTGTAAGTACAGTATGATACAGGTAAGTATGGCACAGATTTAACAGTAGTCAGAGTATACAGTAGTTCCAGTATAGACTAGTTTGACAGTACTAACTGCATACTGAAGTCCAATATGGAGTAGCAATACAGTACACAATGCCACAATACAGTATGCACCTAACTGCTCATTTTTTTTCTTTCCAGAGAGAGCAGAACCAGCCATCTGGTTACAAAGTATTTAACAGTAGTCACAGTATACAGTAGTTCCAGTATAGACTAGTTTGACAGTACTATACAGCACACAATGCCATAATACAGTATGCACATAACTGCACTAATTTTTTGTTTTCTTATCTTTTCAGAAAAAAGGATGGACTGACTGGGGGAGAGGGGGGTATCGTGTAAAGTCTGTGAACTGTTTGTACAGTTAAGTGTACAGTATCTAAACTGCAGTCATGATGTACACAAAACCTCTCCTCTCTCAAAGAACTACTGTACTGTACACAGAATGAGGAAGAAGATAAAGATGGAACAAATTATATTACTATATATATATATAAAAATATAATATTACATATTATTAATTAATATTATTATCAATGTCCATTATTCATGATTATCCACCGGCCCTCAATTTCCATCTGACAGAAGAACTTAATAAAGACTGCTTTTTGTATTATTCATGATTATTTTTATATTTGTTTTTTTTGTTCCTGATAAAAGAAATATTTATTTACATTCATGATAATCATAATCATTGACAACCCCCCCACACCTACACAAAGAAAAAGAAAGAATGACAATAAGTGGTAATTTACTGCATCAACAACATGAATCAGATAATGTGTTTTTTAACTCTCACTTTCACAGTGCTGTGCAAATCAGATTTACATATCAAATTCGAGAAGGGATTTTCAAAAGCGTTACCGTAAACAAAGCCTCAAAGGGTTGGGGGGGTTGATGGGTGAGTCATGCGCAGTAATCATCAGCTAGCTCCCTTCCCAAAGAGGATTACAGAGAGGTGACTCTAAAACAACAATAAGAAAATTAGGCATGCAGGCGAAAAGAGGTGATTCTCGGCAAGGGACGGATTAAAAACACAATGGCAAGGTTCAGAAACTGAATCACTGTAGAGGTGTCTGTCGATAAGAGTTTCAAATCCTTGAGCGAGCCTTGTGTGTGCGTGGGGAAGGAGGGTACAGGGTATAGCTGCATGAAGGATTAGCTGTACTGCAGTTCAAAGAAATGGCATTTTCAAAGGCAGGTCATCATAATAATTTGATCCCTACACCCAAATACAGTACATAAAAAGCACACAAATCAACATGGCACGTCAAACGCACAGTGTCGCAGTCAAAGTACAGCACAGATGAATATTGTAATATCAAGATGGTTCAGGCAGACTTGTAAGAGAAAAAATAAATAAAAAACATGAGGAAAAAATTTTTTTTTTTGAACTATTTGAACTTCGCAAGCAAGCAGTGGTGAATTTACAGACGTATGCTTGTGGAGAAAATAAAAATAAAAAATCACTCTTGAACTTCGCAAGCAAGCAGGAATGTGATTGAAACCAGAAAGACACACATTCAAAGGAATGGTGTGGGAGAGGTGTACTGCACTGTAGAGAAGATAAGAAGTTGAAATACCCTGCAGTGCAGTAAATTATCCTGTGTGTGCGTGGGCGAGCGAGGGGAGAGCGCTGTACAGTATATGTCGAAATGTGATACTGTTACAGTACTGTAAACGCCTATGCGTTTCAACAATTTTCAAATAAGACATACAGCACAGCACTGTAAATATGCAAATTTACAATTACTGCGCGCGCACACGCAGACTGTGTACTGACGTAGGTTGAACTGCTAAAGTATTAGACTACGAAGACAACAGCTCGCGAACGCCCACCTGAGTTTTTAGACGGTATTGCAGTATTGCAGACAGCGATAATAAAATGCTAATATTACGAGCGCTAATATACCGCAATATTTTCCGGAAAAAAAAAAACCATACTGCATCTGACGGCGGTTATCTGAGCACCGTGGATCCGGCCACCTTAGGATAAAGGCGGCCGCCACAGTAGCCCCCATTGTGGCATTGGTGCTAGCCCTTCACAGCTCTCTGATGGGGGATCCAGCGAGCAATGCTCTGCCCGATCTCCTAGGGGAGGCTAGGCAGTAGGGTACCGTAGAGCAGGTAGAGATAGGGGCTCAGCTGAGTGTCAGTCAGAGAGCAGATGCCAGGGCTATGCTAGAACAGTATAGGGCTCTGTTCACAGATAAGCCAGGCAGGACACACATCACTGATCACCCAGTGCTGACAGGGGATTTGAGACCCCTACACAAGCATGCTTACCGGGTCTCAGCCGAGATTAAGGGCAGCATAGAGAATGAGGTAGAGGAGATGCTGGCCCTATGGGTAATTGTACCGTCCCAGAGCCCTTGGGCTTGTCCGGTAGTCCTGGTACCTAAGAAGGATGGGACCACCCTGTTCTGTATGGACTACCGGAAGCTCAGCATCTCTTCTACCTCCCTCTCTATACTGTCCTTTATCAAATCCCCTGTAAGCACTGGGTGATCTGTGATGTGTGTCTTGTCTGGCTTATCTGTGAACAGAGCCCTATACTTCTCTAGCATAGCCCTAGCTTCTGCTCTCTGCCTGACTCTCAGCTGAAACCCTATCTCAACCTGCTCTACTGTACCCCCCTGCCTAGCCTCCCCTAGGAGATCAGGCAGAGCATTGCTCGCCGGATCCCCCATCGCTGGGCTGCAAATGGCCTGCACTGATGCCACACTCGGTGCTATGTACTCCTTGAGCATATTTATGTGATAGATCTTATTCCTTCCTGCCTCAGCATCTACCTGTACAACATAGTTGCACTCATTCATCTTTCGGAGTACCGGATACGGTCCAACCAGGCAGCCATTAATTTGTTCTCCTGAGTGGGCTTGAGAACAAGCACTTGCTGTCCTGTGATGAATTCTCTGCTACGGGCATTCTGATCATACCAAGTCTTCTGCTTGGTCTGAGCAGCCCTAAGTTTGTCCCATGAGCATCTCTAGTGGTCTCTAAGATCTATCACATACTGAAGCACAGAAGCATCAGTGTTGGTAGTCTCCCCGTCCCATCCCTCACGAAATAGGTCCAGAGATCCTCGTACGCTGCGACCATATAGCAGCTCAAAGGGAGAAGCCTGTAGATTCTTGCGGTACCTCTCGATATGCAAACAACAAGTGCTGCAGGTGAATCTCCCAGTCTATTCCCTCTGCCTCTTTAAAGGTTTGAAGCATCTGCTTCAGGGTACCATTGAACCTCTCACATAGTCTGTTGGTTTGGGGGTGGTAAGGGGTCGTTCGCTGGTGCTTCACCCCGCACACATCCCAGAGACACTGGAGCAATTCACTCATGGATTGCGACCCTTGATCGGTTAGGATCTCACTAGGGAAACCTACCCTAGAAAAAATGGTTAACAAGGCTTTAGCTACGGCCCAATAGTGGCAAGCGCTACTGCCTCAGGGTACCGGGTGGCAAATTCCACCACGTGAGGATGTAGCGCTTCCCTGACCAGCTGGGAACCATGAGGGGTCCCACGAGGTCCATGGCTACCCGCTGGAAGGGTTCCCCTATTACCGGTAACAGGTTCAGGGGTGCCTTCACACTGTCACCCACCTTACCTACTCGCTGGCAGGCATCACAGGCCCGGCAAAATTCTACCACAGCACTGGATGCCCCCGGCCAGTAATAATGCTACAACAGCCGAGCTCACATCCGAGCGACCCCCTGATGCTCCGCTAGTGGAATGGAGTGGGCTACCCGCAACAACTGCTGCCTATACTCCCGGGGTACCACTAGCTGTCTCTTCCCTGTCCATACCTTATCTATGCCTGTAGTCCCTTGCTCTCTATACAGGAGCCCGTGGTGCCACAAGAAGTAATCAGACCCTTCACTTGACTTAGACTCGGATGCCCGAAGTCTCATGCCCTCTAAGCTGGGGTCTGATCACAAGGCATCCCTAAACTGGGTACCTAACACTGGCCACCCTCCGGTCATACCTAAGTCAGGGGGACAGGGAACAGGGACAGGGAACAGTAAGTCAGGATAAGAATGTGACTTTGTCTGGCTTACCTGTCTGGCCTC
Organism: Ascaphus truei; assembly: GCA_036426205.1. Taxonomy (NCBI): domain Eukaryota; kingdom Metazoa; phylum Chordata; class Amphibia; order Anura; family Ascaphidae; genus Ascaphus; species Ascaphus truei. Next base: position 118,803 of record WSYH01000962.1, on the reverse strand, counting down.
CGCAGAGACTACTTGAATCGTAGGTCCCAAATGCCGGGGGACAGGGGCTGGTTCTGCTGCCATTCTTGCTGATTGGCTCCTGGTGATCGCTGCAACAGGCGCCAGCTCAATTGTAAAGACACAGGTAATGTGCCCCAGGTCATTACCAAGTAAGTTCTCGGTGTTACGCTTGTGCTCCTACACACAGGCCGAGGGAAAGGAAAGGGTCCCGATAGCGAGGTGGGGAATCTGCAAGATACACGAAGGGAGCGAGTTGCCGAGCAGCTGGGGATCGGCGCACGTAGTCACGTGAGCACGCAGCGCGCATGAGAATGCGTGACATGCTCAGAGACACGACTGGCCCAGCTGCATGTGCGCGCATGCTCTAGCAGCAGAGCGGGGATGTGCGTGTTCTCAGGCACCAAAGTGGGGAAAAGCCAACGCTTCAGCACAGTAGTCTGGAACAGGCCTCTGCATGGAGAATAGCAGCAGACTTTAAGAACTCAGGAACGCAGGCCTTAGCGGGGGGAGTAGCAGTACTGACCTCTGCGTGGAAAGTAGCAGCAGGTCTCTGGAAACATGGTGACACAAGCCTCTGCGTGGAGGGTAGCAGCAGGCCTCAGGAAATCAGGAACGCAGGCTCTGCATTTAGAGTAGCAGCAGGCCTCAGGATACTCAGGTACTAATAACGAGAACTAGAGAGGAGCAGGGGAGGTAGAGTACAGAGCACAAGATAACAATAGAATTGCTTCTTGGAGGATGACCAGCCTCCTTAAAGGCATAGTGCCAGTAACAGAAGAGTGCAGCAAAAACTAAGTTCAACTAAGGGTTGTTTAGTTGAATACTTTGGCCAAGGTATTGTAAGCCTGCTACCACGCCAAGGTAAACCCTATCAGCAGGTCCTACACTACCCAACGGTAAACTAACCTCAGTGGTAGAATGAGTGACTGTCCCAGTCTTCCGGAATCAAAAGGAGATGAATACAGGTCCCAGAGGAAGTTCAGGCAGGAACAGCATAGAGTACTGGGGTAGTACTTTGCAGGGCACTGGGCAGGTAGCCACTGACTGCTTTTAAAAGGAAGCGGCAGCTGTTAGCAATGAGAAAGTCAGAGAGACGCTTACTTCCTGTCAGGAGGAAGAGGGCAGGATTTGCCAGGAAGCAAGATGGCGTAGTTTGCTTCAGAATCCTTAAAGACACAGGATCTTGACTCGCAGCTAGAGGGGGGCGATCAGAAGTAAACAGGTAAGGAAGGAACACGCCGCAGGGGCTTTTTCCACGCATAGTCACACTCGGCATCTCATCCGGTCAAAACCCTCACCTCCCTCATGCCACGTCCGGCGCCCCAGTCCAAAAAGACCCGGGCAACTTGGAGTGACTGCGGTCCTCCATCTGGCATGGTCACTTGCATCTTCACTTGCATCCCGGTGCCCGGGAGCAAATCCTCTGGCCGCACCATATTACTGCTAACCAGAGTCACCATGACACCGGAGTCCAGAAAGTCATCGCCTGCCGGTCCCCGATGGTCACCTTCTGCAGTTTCTTGTGCCTGACATCATTGGGCTGCATCCCGACTGGCGTAACCTGATATCCCCCGATCTCCACTGCTGGTCCTGAGGTGGCAAACACAGGCTCTCCACTGGACGTCCCTCTGTGGGCTGGTTCCACGGCTGTGCTTGGCTCCTCTGTGTGTGCCAGTCAAACACGGGCGACCGGCCTCGCAGCTGGTGATTGTTGCCCCTGATGGGGTCGCTTGGACTAGTCCTGGTCCTAACAGTCTGGCCGGAGATGACCGACCTTATTGCAGGCAAAACATCGCCTCTCGTGTTTAAACTCTGAAGCCTTGGGTGCGTTGACTGAAGCTGCAGGTTTGTGTGTCCACTGAGGAGTAGTTTTAGCTCCCTTGGCCATGCGGGCCGTTCCTTTGGGAGCTGCTGCTTCATCCATTGCAGCCCTGCTGGCCATATACTTGTCTGCCATTTTCTTAGCCTCCTCATAGGTCTGAGGTTTGCGGTCAAAGACCAATTCCCTCACGTCCGAGGGGAGCTGCTGCAGTAGCTGCTCTTGAAAGATCAAGTCCAGTAGGGTATGGAATTTTGCAACCCCATTCCCCTCCACCCACTGAGTCCCGTGTAAGGCCATATGACCGGTAGTCAGCAAAGGAATCCCTGAGGAGTACCCCCCCGTCTGCAACTTGCCCCTGTATTCTGGGGTCAGGGCATACTGTGTCAGCAGCCTACTCTTTACATGACAGTAGTCGCTTGGTTTTTCCAGATAACAGTGGTCACAGTCTGACCACCCAGTCCCTCCTTGGAATTCAGATACGGGAACACTGAATCTCAAAATCATTGAGGAATTCATCAATGTCGTCTGTGCCATCCACGAACTTGCTGAAGCTGTGCTGGTCCGCCCGAGGAAGCTCCTGTTCCCCGTTTACAAGGTGAGAGTGGTGGGCTTTTCCAAGCACTGCTGCCAGCAGCTGTACATGCTCTGCAGTGCTAACCCCCTCTCCCCATGCAGCAAGAAGTGCAGTGAGCCCAGGGATGGCAAGCCTGGCTGCCACAGCGTTTACCCCTTCCGCACTCCCTGGCGCCAAGCCACCCACATCCAGGTTGTCACAGGCACTCTCTTCATGTCCTTGCAGCCCCGGAGCTGGAGGGACCTCCTGCACTCCGGGCTGAATAGCGTCCGCTGCCACAGCAGCTCCAGGGACATGCCTCTCTGGTGGGCCCATCCTGGCCTCATGAAGCTCCAAATACGCCTCCAGCTGTACCTTTGACCACCCATCTGTCGGTAAGCCATATCCTGCACAACTATCCATGATCTTCGGCCTGGTGCCAGGATCGGAACCTTCCTGAAAGGTTACTCATGATGCTATCGGGGTATGGGTAAAGGGACAGTGAAGTATCTTGAGCTCTTTAGAAGTGTGTGTAAGTTGCACTTTCCTTGGCAGCTCGCAAGCCACGAGCTCCCCCACTATACTACAGAATCCCGCAGGAGACTATAGCATAGGTTCAATCAGTATCCCACACGCCGCCACAATTTAATATAAGCCTGTCACGGTAGCCCAGTACTTATTAACACTTTTATATTTTTGGGATTCTCGATTGAACACAACAAGGAGGGCAGAATAAATTGTCATTTATTTCCTTGATAGACAAACACGTGACAACCTCAGAATACACTTACTGTAGTGCCGACGAGTATTCTAAAAAAAAATCTGGGGCAATCACCAACAAGACCCAGATACATGCTGGGTACATGCTGGGTACATGCTGCAACATTTCAGTGACATTTCTGCAGACAGACTAATCTGTCTGTAAACATCGGATTAACAGCAGGGGTCCCTGTCAGTCCCATTCAAACAGACCCCTTTTGTGTTAATCAGATGGGCCATTAGTCTCTGCAGAAAGTCACTGAAATGTTGCAGCATGTACCCAGCATGTACCTGGATCTTGTTGGTGAAAGCCCAAGATTTTCCAAGGCAAGTTTAAGGCAAGTTTTAGAATACTCGTTGGCGCACCTGTAATACAACACTTACTGGCATGGGGAAACTAAATAAATTGTCCTTTGAACGAAAGCGCAAGAAATGCAGTTTCTGATCTAAAGTCCGTTTGGCTAGATCGCAAGTTGCCGAATTTCGTTCTTGTTCATTAGAATTCATTTGGGAGTCACCAGGGATAACGAATTCCTGAATTAGGGTTAAATCCTTTGTTACAATGTTGTTAACCCCTTGCGTCCGGGAACTGCTACCGCTGTACTTGAACAGAATCCTGTGCAAAGTTTGGATATGTCATGAATCACACAGGGGATAGCTTGGCGGGCAGGTTTATAGGGTTCACAGACCTATCTCTAACATGCATGCCCAATCCCCTCCATGGGAACATTTAACCCACCAATCCCCGATTTTGCCCGAAGTTTGCAGACCGGGCAAAAAGAGCTTTCCGGTATGTAAAGCGCATGTGTCAGCCTGACACCTATTCGGTTTAACATACCAGGTGTCCACCCTCAGTTTGGCGACCCTCAGTCTAGGGTTTGGTCCCAAGGTGTCAATGGCTCATGCCAAGTACCGGGAGCTTGCACTCAGCAACTTCCCGGCCATTTTCACACTTGTAATCTCTGAGGCTTTTCAACCCTGCACTTCACTAGACTCAGAGTCTCCTACCTAGCACGGGCTCTTTGAAGTGTAGGGAGGAAAATACCCTCAGCTCATTCCACCTTAGCATATTAACAAACTAAATGATTTTTACCGGGCTTACAGAAAAAGTTTCTCCCTGACTGTACATTTAAAACTCACAGTATATGACAGTTTATTAAAACAATATGTTCTGCTTATGCCATTGTAATAAATTTGATATGCGGGTGCATGATTTCTTTACTTGGACTTGCACTCCAAAAATTAGAGTGCTAGCTGTCTCCGTTCGCAAGTTAGGCCGCTTAATTGAAAGGCTCTCTTGTGAGATTCTAAGTTCACCTAGTTCTCACATCAATTGAACGACTTCCCACGGCAATAGACTTTCCCCCTTTCAAGTTACACAAGCTAACAAGGCACGGATACATTCTATCGAAAAACCACTTCAGACCTAACCGCAAAGCACTTATTCAATTGACCTGACCTTGCGGTTACGAGGTTGAGTGCTTGAAAATGGATACCTATTCTTCAAAGCAGACCTCCCATATACAGCCACGCTTCTTCAATCAGCGCTTGCTTCAGTGCTCACAACGCCATCTTGTGCCTGAAAACCTAATAGCACACTTTGTATGCAATCCTATTACTGCAAGCAGAGAACAGGCTGTAAAATGGGGATAAGAAGGCTGGGACAGGGGCAAATACATCAGGGTAATGCATATACTTTTAACCCCTTCACTCCCAATGCGAGTTGGGGTTAATCAGCCAGGTAGAATACCTTTATTAATGGTCTGATTAACCCTTCAATCGCCACACAGTGGCTCATCTCCACCTGTTTGGAAAAGTTTATAATGAAGATAAATATAATGTACTAAAGTATACTATACGCTATTCAGTACAGTATTAAGTTTAAAGCTGCAGTTCAAGCTGCCGTGTTTAATTTTTTTTATTAAAAAACAATATGTGCATCAATACAATATGCACACAGACAAGTGATTAGCTACAGTAAGCTGCAGATCGGTCCGTTCTCCTGTATTCAATCACTTTGCTCAAGGTTATTTAATTTAACTCAATTCTTGCACAATTATTGAAAATGTAGTCCTGCAATATGATTGACTGAGCAGTTACAGTACTAAAGTAAATACACTACAGTTGGTAGACAGCTACGGAGAGGGCAGGGATCAAGAGCCAAAAGTTTGTTCTCATCATACAGACATGTAGGATATTGCTTGAACTGCTGCTTTAATTCCCAATGACGTGACTTGATGCATGCGCAATACCGGAAATCATAGCATCTTTTTTTCCCCCCAGAAATGAAACTTTGACATCAAGCGGCAAGAGGCAAAAAGGAAGAATTTCGATGGACCTCTAATATCGCTTTTTTTTAAATGTTGCTTGTGCATTGTGAATTTTTATTGATTCATATTCAATACTTTTTTATTGACGTTGAATTTGTTTGCATTTGCAGTATAATTACAGTAGACTTGCATGTGTAACTAACTCTGCTAAGAAACCCCAAACATAAAAATGTATATCTTTTATTCTATATGTATTATTTATTCTTCAATACTTTCAACTTTTGCTAGTCTTCCTCTTCTTTTCAAACTGTTTATTTTATGCGCATACGTGTATGTCTCATTGGAACCTTGTTTAAATGCATATGCATGTCATCAAATTTAGGTGCATGTGTGTATGTCTTTGAACTACAGGTACAGGTATAATCCTGGCACCCGGATGAGTGTGATACTGACTCCACTTTCTGGGAGATTTGGCGAGAATTACTTCTCATTCAATGTGAATTTCAAGTCTGATAAAAAAGAGACATCCTTTTTTGTTTCGTTGATTTGGGCTTGCTTAACAATTTTTGCTATTCTTACATTCAATCACTAGCTTATAAATGCCACACTACAGTCATGTATACTGTACTTTGAGGTGGATGGTTGTCACGGTGGACACAAATGTATCTACACAAAATCACTGGGAACTGATTGGATTGAGACAGCGATAAAATAAACCTGTAAGTTTATATCTTTTCAGAATAACACACTATAACGCTTGTGCTGCCCGCAGACCAGACCCATCCCCTGCACTGAGGTGGGACGTATAGAGACATGCACCCGCAGTGGAGAGAGAGTGTCTGGGGTGTAGTGGTAGTGTAGCCGGCCAGGAAGTAAGGATATAGGGGGCTATGCACTAAGCTCAATGGCTTTGCGTTCTAATTTTCCAAAACGCAGGTTCGTTAAAAAGTGAAGCCGGGGATGCATTAAGGCCTTGAGGCCATTTTTTAACGTACCTGCTCAAAATAGCTCAAAACAGTCACAGCGTACGTGATGCTTTTTTTCCCCCTGCTAGCGTTCTGAACCTTTCCGTTCGCTAGCTGATAGAAAAAAAAGCTGCATGTAACATTTGCATGGAGATTTGCTATCTCAATGCAAGACTGTTACAGGCGATCGTACACTAAATAAATACATTTTAATAATAGTGTACATGAGCAGGGGGTCTCTTGAGCTGAACCGCATTGGTTTCAGGTCCGAGGACCCCGTACTTCAGGAGATATAGGCCCCGTTATGGGGTGCCAGTATCCCCTGCAGTTTAAAGCTCCCGCGTCATGTGACCGGGTTATTTACATTCTGCAGGGGATACCGGCACCCCATAAAGGGGCCTGTATCTCCTGAAGTAGAGGGTCCTCGGACCTGAAACCAATGCGATTCAGCTCAGGAGACCCCCTGCACATCTACACTAGTATTAAAACACACATAACAATAATTCATTACCGTAGCGGCTATATATATAATATCCGCTATGGTAATGAAGCTGCATTAATGTATTTTAAATAATAGTGTGCGGGAGCAGGGGGTCCCTTGAGCTGAACCACATTGATTTCTGCCTCAGAGACCCCTGCTTCCCGAGTTACAGGCCCCGGTATGGGGCATCGGGTGCCAGTGCCGCCGCCATCTTTATAGCGTCCAAGACGTGAAGTGGGCTCTATAAAGATGGCGTCCGCACTGGCACCGATGCCCCAAACCGGGGCCTGTAACTCGGGAAGCAGGGGGTCTCTGAGGCAGAAATCAATGCGGTTCAGCTCAGGGGACCCTCTGCTCCCGCACACTATTAATAAAAATACATTAATGCAGCTTCATTACCTTAACGGATAGCCGCTAAGGCAATGAAGGGGTTAAGGCACATTTGCATGTTTATTTGGGACAATTGCCCCCAATAAACAACACACATCCCCCCCGCCCCCTAACACATACAGTACTGTAATGGGCAAAATTACTATTATCCACATATGGATAATAATGCATTTGCCCATTTTAAATACATATAAATTACAATAAATACAGTCAAAATATTTAACACTTATGTTTTACAGGCACTCATGATGAAGGCCGTCTTCATCCTCATCTTCATTCTGCCCATGCCCCTACGGTACTGCAAAACATGCACAACAATTACAATAGCCAATATAATGTCCCCTAACCCCTTAATCACCATAGCTGTTATTAACCGCTACAGTCATTAAGGGGTTAACCCACCCTCACCCACCACTCGGGAGGCCTACATACCCTCCCACTCTAACCCCCCACCCCGTGAGGCCTAACCACCCTCATCCACTACCCACAAGGGAGGCCTACCCACATACCCTTGGGGCCAATACACTCCCCCCCCCCAACACATACAGTACAATAATGTGCAAAATAACTATTATCTAGATATGGATAATATATTATTTTGCCCATTATGAAACACATAAAACATGCATAAATCAAAACATGAATTTTTAATCTTAAAATCACCACATTGTACAATAAATCTAGCATCTATTGCAAATATAAGCCAACAAATCAGCAGCTCCACAAATGTATATGAAATATCACACTATTGCATAGAGTGTGTAAATGATGCAATTAATCTGTGCATCATGTAACAGTATGCAAAATATATGTAACAATAAAATACACTATGAACAATGTCCCCTAAACCACCAATGCCATCATGAAAATCAATTAGAAACTAAACAACATCAATACAATTAGCATCAATCAATTAATCCATTTCCTTAAACAATTAAAATACAATACAAATCAATTATACAATTCCCTATTCAATTGCTAAAGCCAAACCATTGCCAAAACAATTCTAATTTAAATTAACCACCATCACTCTAATCTAAGTACCATAAAGAAGCCATTAGCTAAATACAAATTACATTATTCACAACAATGACAAAATAAAGATGATAACATTATCCATACATGAAAAGAACCTAAACATGAGCCAAACAATCAATTATTATCCCTTTATGCCTATATATAAACATAACATACAGGGGCAATAATACAGTTAAAATACATTGCATTTACATACAAAATTCACATACAATACACCCATTCAGTGTCCGTGAATGTATTACATACATAGATACATTAACGGGCATTAAATGGGAGTGAAAAAATAAAAGACACGAATCAAAAATCATAAAAACCTGTAAAAGTAAAAAACTTTTCTTTTGTTTACTCACCATTAGATGTCCACTCTCCGAAATCCAAGCGACCTGGAAGCACAGGAACCAATCCACAGGTATGCCATAAAATAAAAAACCATAACAAATCCACGTCTGTGTCTTCTTTGGGGCCTTCTGGGGTCTTCTTCCATCTTCTTCCATCTTCTTCCGTCTTCTTACGCCACGTCCTTCATCTCTTCTTAGGAGGGGAGATGTTCCCTCCTCGGCGACTAGCTTCAAAATGAGGCGACATAGGCTTTTATAGGCCTATGACGTCACATTTTGGTCAAATGTTTCCCACGGTCCTGATTGGACCGTGAAAAACATGTGATTTGGCCGATGAAAAAAAAAATGATGACGTCATTTAAAGGCAATGAAAGCACAGCCAATCAGAATGGCTTTGCTTCAATTGTCTTTAAGATGACGTCATTAAAAAAAACATGGCCGGTCTCACATGGTACGGTAGCCAATCAGAGCGTGGGAAATACATCCCAACTCTGATTGGCTCTAGTACCATGTGACAGGCTTTCAAAGACGTGCTAAGTGAAGGTGAAAGAAACGGCGCTAACTCTATTAGTGTACACTTAAGCTTTATAGTGAGTTTCTTGATAAAATCTATTGATTTTTCAACAATGATAATGTGCTTAAATAACGTGCAAATGATAATAAAAAGTTCAAACCCCCTGCTCAGACCCAGCTGGTAGGGACTGGTTTCACTAGTCCCACAAATCGTCACTTTCGTTGTAATCCAGGGGGAGCATGGAGGGAAATAGAACAAAAAGACAAAAAAACAATCTAAGTGTAGACAGTTTTAAATTAGTGTAAGACTCTATGTCTTGTCTTGGCTCATATGTTGTGCCTACTTACAAGATGTAAGTTGTATTCAAGCGGTTTTGACACACAATGGTCTCTGCTAAGGATGTTTTTCTCCACTCTGTGATGCGGTCTCCAATTCTCAGCTCAGCAACCAAGTGTATGTGAAAAAAATGATACCATAGTGCAGACCAGTACAATAATAAAACTAGACTTTATAAGGTTTAAAAATGGACACTTACAATAAAAACATATAGTTTAAGCATTTTTCACAATCATTGTGATCAGGGAGAGAAGAGTGTGTTAACTTCAGGCTCACCCGCCTCCTCAGATGTGACTTGGTGTATTTCGTCTCTCTCTGGGACTGTGTGTCTCCGGCGGTGGACTGCGTCTTTCCAGGCTGTATCCCCCCGTGGGCTATCAGACTCCCCTTCAGCTGTTATTCGCAGGTACTGCACTTGGAGCTGCCTCTCGGGTGGATAATCCTGCCTCTCTCTCCGCCGGTGCGTCACTTCCGCTCTGTCCCGATACATCACTTCCGGGCGCGGCTAGGTGAGTTTCTGTATGGCAATCTCGCCTCTCTCCTCTCTCCTCTCAGAACGGCTCCCACTCTACGCGTTTCGCCAGAAAAGGGTGTGTGGCTTCCTCAGGAGTGTACCGCCCATTACTCTAAGGTGTCTTTTTATATCCTCCCCAATTGGTGATTGATCGTAAACACTTGTGGAAAACACTTGTAAAAAACATGGTCTGCACTGATTAACATCTCTACATCTATATACATGGTGGAGCACTTTTACTGAGAAACAGATTCTCTGTCTGGTTTTTACAATTTAACCTGTTCCTATCTATGTGGAAACTCCTATAATCTCATCCCATGTTTCCACATAGATAGGAACAGGTTAAATTGTAAAAACCAGACAGAGAATCTGTTTCTCAGTAAAAGTGCTCCACCATGGGAGGGAGTGCGGAAAAACTCCCCCGCCGATTACCCAGGGGCAAAGATCACTGGACCGCGGTACTGGTACCAAAGTCAAGTGACCAATGTTCTGATATCTGTTTTTTTTTTTTTGTCTATGTGACCCCCTCCCCCCCCCCCTTCTGTGTCAGCCCCCCTTTGCTTTCAATCCCAGATACAAATCCTTTGATCCTGGAGAGAGAAAGGCGGGAGACTGGTCGTCGAAGGAGACAACAGGAGAAAAGATCCCAACTCGTACAACAGTCATCACACAGAGTATCCACGATATACCGCCCAGATGAGTAATGATATTATAATGATTTCACATAATGTGAAAGGGTTCAACAGCTCCACTAAACGGAGCATCGCCTTTAGGGAATATAACCGTCGGAAGGCCGACATTATTTTCCTACAGGAAACTCATTTTTCCCGCCTAAACCACCCAAAATTTCTCGATAAGAGCTATAGAACATTTTATCTAGCATCCGCAGATGTCAAAAAAGGGGCGTGGCAATAATTATACATAACAGGCTTGCCCTGACCATAGACAAACAACACTCTGACCTACAAGGTAGATGCCTAATCTTGACGGGCACAATACAGGGCCAACAAGTAACTTTAGCGTCAGTGTATGCCCCTTGTGAGCAAAACCCTACTTTTTTCGAGCAATTTTTTGCCAAACTGCATAAAATGGCTAAGGGAAGTATCTTCCTCGCGGGAGATCTAAACCGCACAATGGACCCCGACCTGGACAGATGCACCCAACTTAACACAGCCCACAGACAGGACCTACTAACCATACGCAATGGCCTCCATGATTGTCAGTTGACAGATGTGTGGAGAGAACAACACCCAGTGGCCTGAGAATACACTTTTTACTCGCACCCCCATGACAGATACAGCCGAATAGACTACTTCCTGGTGTCAAACAGGGTGGTTCCAGTGGTAGGCCATACAGAGATCCACGAGATCTCGTGGTCCGACCATGCGCCTATTGAGCTGAGGTGCATGATAATAGGGCTAGACAGACCCGGAGCAAACTGGAAGCTTAACGAGCTTCTTCTCAAGGCCCCCGCTACCGAAAGGGCGATACGAGACCGGATAAAAGATTTCTTTAGAGAAAATAATCGAAGCGTGCAGTCGCAGGCCACGCTCTGGGAAGCCCATAAGGCTACTCTCAAGGGCTTCCTCATGAATATAGCTGGTAAGCGGAAACGAGAGAAAGCGTCTAAAATAAAAGAGCTGCAGGCGAAATTAACACTCTTCACTGCACAGCATTCCACGGACAAAAACCAGAACACGTGGCAAGAATTGATAGATACTAAGGCGGCCCTTAATTTAGTGTTATCATCCCAGGCCGAGAAGGAGTTAGCTTGGTCCAAATGCAGATTTTACGAAAAAGCCAACAAGCCAGATACTTTACTAGCCAACAAGCTCCGAAACAAGCTTCCAAACTTCCGGATAGCGGCAATTAGAACGCAGCAGGGTGACCTTACCTCTGATCCGAGACAGATAGTGGAAGCATTTCGGAAACACTATGCTACACTATATGATGGAGATAAGGTTACCCACATCCAAAAAACATCAGCTACCTTAAAGAGGTTTCTGTCTGAAGCGCAGCTTCCGACCCTGGGCAGGGTTGAGAAAGAGGTCCTACAGGGTGATTTCACCCTGGAAGAGATAACAGAGGTAATTAAGTCCCTCAAACCAGCCAAGGCCCCAGGTCCTGATGGCTACTCTAATTTGTATTACAAAAAATTCTGCAAGACCCTAGCCCCTCATCTTCTGAAGTTATTTAATGGGATCCTGGAGGGGGAGCCCATCCCGACCCAGATGCTCCAGGCATCTATCTCAGTGATCCACAAACCCGGTAAGGACCCGGCAGACTACAAGAGCTACCAGACAATCTCCCTGATTAATTCGGACATAAAAATCTTTTCCAAACTATTAGCAAACAGGGTGGGTAGTGTCCTTCCGGGCCTGATACACCAGGATCAAGTAGGCTTTATTGCAGGCAGACAGGCAGCAGATAACACCAAACGGATAATTGATCTGATAGATTTGGCAAAAAAGAAACACATACCGTCAATGGTGTTGAGTCTGGATGCCGAGAAGGCATTCGATCGTATCGATTGGTCTTACCTACGAGAGACGCTGGGGGTGTTTGGGTTTGAAGGCCGCCTTCTAGAGACAATAATGGCCCTGTACGCAGGACCCACAGCGAGAGTAAGGCACCAGGGTTTCCCTTCGGAACTATTTAATATACGGAGTGGGACCCGTCAGGGTTGCCCGCTGTCCCCATTACTTTTTGCCCTCTGTATTGAACCGCTCGCAGCCCACATTAGGTTATGCCCAATATAACAGGAATCCAAACGGGGGGGGGGAACATCACAAAGCTGCGCTGTATGCAGATGACGTGATTCTAACTATCTCTAAACCGCTGACAGCCCTGCCCAATGTCTTTGAGATCCTGGGCACCTTTAGCATGGTCTCAGGGTTTAACCAGGCTAAGTCAGAGGCGCTCAATATCAATCTGCCAAAACCAATTGAAAAACTATTAGAGCTAAACTTTAATTTTAAGTGTCAATCCTCCGCTATCAAATATCTAGGGGTATATATCACCAGGGATTAAAATACTTTATATAAGGCAAATTTCCCCAAGATGATGAAGAAGCTAAAAGAGGATCTCAGGGTTTGGGCGGGTTATGGGATATCATGGTTCGGCAGGATTAATAGCGTGAAGATGAATTTACTGCCCAAGCTGCTATATCTGTTTCAGACCCTACCAATACCGTTAGTTAAATCTGAGATCCAAGCCCTTCAAGCTCACATCATCCAATTTATTTGGAATAAAAAACGCCCACGAATTGCAAAAAGCCTACTGACAAAACCAGTGGTAAAAGGAGGACTATCGGTACCTTGCTTGATGGCGTATTATAAAGCGGCACAATTAAGCCAAATCATTCATTGGCATGCGGACCCCACAAACAGAAGATGGACAGAGCTTGAATGGGAATGTTGTGCGCCAGTGGCACTCCATGATTTGATCTGGCTACCAAAACAATGCAAAAAAGGCATTGGGACGCCGCTCTGCGCTGTAGCGAACTCCTTAGCGGTTTGGGAGACATCCAAATTGAAAGCTAACCTAACCTCACCACAAACACTAATGACCCCCCTATGGGGCAATCCGGATTTTGCTCCGGGGCTGTTAGGCGATAAATGTATAAAATGGACGCAAGCAGGGTACAATCGCTTAAAGGACCTGGAGGGTACAAGATCTATCAAGACGTTCGATATGATTAAAGATGAATCAAAATTACCAAATGTAGAGTTATTTAGATTCCTCCAGGTCAGGGCATTCTATAACAAATTCCCCGTTCGTCCCGCACGAACTAATTTTGAACAGCTGTGTTCAAATCCAACGGACACGAGGGGACTGACATCTCGAATGTACAGGGAGGTAGTCTGTCCGGCTCAAGTAGACAGTCCCCGACTACGATACATGCGACAATGGGAGACAGAGCTAGGGGATACTTTAGAGGACGAAGAATGGGATTACATATTGCAAGCTGCCGCAAAAAGCTCAATATGTGTCACGTTGAAGGAGAACGCATATAAGGTCCTTATGCGGTGGTACCATACCCCAGCTAAATTATCTAAATTTGTCAGATGTTATTCGCCGCTCTGCCCAAAACAGTGCGGGGAATTAGCTGACCTTAAACACATGCTGTGGTCGTGCCCAAGGGTGGCCCCGATTTGGGAAAAAATTCGAGACTGGTTGCAAGGGATTCTTGATTTAGAGATCCCCCTGGACCCGTGGCTGTTCCTTGTGGGCAGGCGGCCCCAGGACATGTCTAGAACGACACACAAATTGGTCATGCACTTCGCGACCGCCACCTGGTGCGAGATTGCAGCATTGTGGAAGCAGAATGAGATCCCAATTATCCCCAAAATCAGGAACCGAATTTGGCAAGTTTGCCAGATGGAACAGTTGACGAGTTGGGTCAATGACTCTGGCACCAAATTTCTAAAAGTCTGGGACCCATGGCTAGAACAAACCCACATCCCAGGGGTGGACGCCGCCTCAATTTTGCACTAATAATGATAAATGCGTTCTCCTTGGATGGGATAGACTGGACACGGACGTAGGGACACATTAGACAGAGCCACCCAGCAGTCACACTAGGCGGTAGGTTCAGTGGTGAGAATACCTAGTCACTCTGGGTCACTGGGACCCTCCTCCAGAGCTTCGCAAGATCACCCCTCCCCGCTCCCCCCACCATCTTTGTACTCCCCCCAGTCTTGTGAGTCGATTATGTCTTGTCTTGTTTCCCTTTATGTTGTTCGTCTGATGCTGTTAATGTCGACAGCGGTTAAATACAAAAATGTGGACTGACTGTAATGTACGCCTATGGGTGGTTAGTTTCTGTATATCTGCTTTCCACAAATAAAAACGAAAGTTGAAAAAAAAAAATGTGATGGAAGAGAATCAATGTGAACACCTGGCTCACCCCCCGCCTCCGGTCAGCGATCGGTTCGTGAGACGCCTCCACAGTCCTTTCACTGTAGCACAGTACAATTCTACAATGAAATCCGTGGAAATATGTGACCAGGGGCGCTCCAGAACAGGTAACGGCATGAGTAAGCCTGACGGTTTCTGACGAAGAGCCTTGCTTTGCGCACATACCGGACAGGTACTGGTGAATTCTTGAATACGTTTTGCCATGTTGGGCCACCAGAAAGTGCGCTGAATAAGATCCAAAATTCTCTTAAAACCAGGATTTCCTGCTGAGCGAGAAGAGTGACCCCATTCCAAAATCTTGGATCGAAACTTAGGAGCAGCATAAAGTTTTCCTTCTTGTACCACTAGACCTCTCGGAATATATCTTTGAGCTCCTAAAATTTTGTCCAGGATGTCGAACGAGGCAGTGGAGATAATGTGTTTCCAAGGTAGGATGGTTTCAGGAGTGTCTTTGAACCTTTCCTCCGGGACAGGGCATTAGCCTTAACATTTTTAGTACCAGGGATGTAGTATAAGGTTTAGTTGAATCTTGAAAAGAAGAGTGACCAACAGGCTTGGTGAGATCCCAGGCGACGTGCACTCTCAATTTAAAGGAGATTTTTATGGTCGGTTAGAATCGATATAGGCTCCCGAGAACCCTCCAGAAGGTTTCTCCATTCCTGCAAGGCCAACTTGATAGCTAGCAGTTCTCTACGTAGTTCCTTTCTGCAGAGGAAATTTTTTTTGAGAAAAAAATGCATGGGTGAAGCTTGTCTTGCAGGGAACACCTCTGAGAAAGCACCGCACCTGCCCCACAATCCGAGGCGTCAACTTCCAACGTGAAGGGAAGGCTGGTGTCTTGGTGACGGAGGATGGGTGCGGAGACAAATGCTTGTTTTAAAGTTTGAAAGGCCGATACTGCCTCAGGTGGCCAAGCTGAGTGATAAAACACTCTTAGTAAGGGTGGTGATGGGAGCTATTGTCGTGGAGAAGTTACGGATACATTTCCGGTAATAATTAGAGTCGAGGATCCATTGGATAGCTGGCTTTGAGTTTCTCGGGATCCATAGAAAAGCCCCTGTCGGAGATAATATATCCCAAGAAGAAGGTGGAGGATTGATGAAAAAGGCACTTTTCCAGTTTAGCATAAAGATGATTGACCCGGAGATGAGAGAGAACGAGCCTGTTGTGCAGAATATGGTCTTGAAGGTTCTTAGAAAAAATAAGGATGTCTACAAGATAGAAAATAACAAAAGAATTGAGAACATCACAAAATATTTCATTAATGAAATCCTGGGAAAAGGGAGACCAAAAAGCGCACCAGCACAAACGGAGCAGGAAAAAACCAGAAAAAAATGAATTTTTAAAAGGGGCACTTTAATGTGGCAAAAGACCCATCCAATGCATTTCGCAACGTCGCAGCGTCTTTTTTCAAGGATAAAACACAATGTGATACCACCCATAATATTTATACCCTCTTACCTGTGGGCCATTGCGCCAAAAATCAGATAACTGATGACGTCATAACAGAGCGACTCAGTGCCGATCTAAGGGCAAAAAGGAAGTATCCAAAGGCAGTGTGGCCATTTGGGATGTGGCATAAATAGGAACACAATAACAAAGCTTTATTGACTCATCCAGCAGAACAAAATACATTGTGCTAACTGGACAAGCTATATTTAAACGAAATATAAGCGATTATTTAACTAAACTAATGCTTAATATAAGGTTACCATTATATCAAGGAAAACAAACAAGGTGGATTAAAAAAACTCTGCTGTGTTGCAACTAAGTTATATACAAAAAAAAGTTAAATAAAAAACTCTAGACATGATTAAAAAAAGTGCAAGAAAAGTAAATTTAAAGACATATTACACATCAATACTGCATAACAAGATTGTGTACCTAAATCATAGGAACAGGGAAATTACAACCATTTTATAAAATATGAAGTATTACCCCAAGATACATCAAAGAAAAATTTAAGCTTACATATTAGATAATATTTGCATTGATAAGGCTAGGTTCAAAGGTTATAATGACAAGAATATAATGCTCCAATATAATGACAATTGTCTTATTAATTTGTATTACCAACAATTACACCATAATACGTCATCACAAAATGTTTACAAAAAATGTGTTAGTTGCCAGTCAATGTCAGCCATGGGAAGCGCGTTGGAGAGTGAAGACCACTACGCCTCCCTACGGTCAGAAGGTTGATATGATCACCTCCTCTAGATTTGAAAAACTGTTCAATCCCCAAAAAGGAAAAATTATTAATTCCTCCTCTGACCACCTTCAGTGAAAGTTTTGAGTTCACTTATGGTCTCAAAAAAACTTTTTATCACTAGGGGTTCCTTCAATGTGGCTCTTGTCGTGCATGTAAACACATGAAGCTGCCAAAAGTTTTTCCAGATTGCACTTCTGGCCACCAGCCACATGGTGTGAATATATTACCAAATAAGGAATTTAAGATAACAGTTTTATAAAATTGTAAAAGTCACATTGTGGGTGATTTCTGTATCTAATCAACATGTGGTTGTGGCAAGAGGTATGTGGGGAGGACGACTAGAGCCCTAAGGTCAGGATTTGTATTAGAGCATTTAAGGCTCATAAAATTGAGAAGACACTAATCATCCCAGTCTCAAAACATTTCACATGAATGTGGTCGGGGCAAAGGAATTAATAAGTTTTCCTTTTTGGGGGATTGAATCAGTATTTTAAATCTAGAGGAGGTGATCATATCAACCTTCTGGACGTTAGGGAGGCGTATTGGATCTTCACTCTCCAAACGCGCTTCCTATGGGCTTGAACATGAATGGCAAATAACACATTTTTTGTAAACATTTTTGTGATAGAGTATTATGTGTTGTAATTAGTTGGTAATACAGGATTAAATAAGACAATGTTCATTATATTGAGACATTATATTCTTGTCATTTATAACTTTGAACTATCGCCTATCACTCAATATTTTGCAATATGTAAGCTTAAATTGTTCTTTGATGTATCTTGTGGATAATACTTCATATGTTGATAATGGTTGTATTCCCTTGGTTCTAGATTTAGGTACACAATCTGTGTTATGCAGTATGTTAGGGAATATATGTGTCTTTAAATTACTTTCTTTGACATTTTTTTAATCATGTCTAGAGGTTTTATTTTTTAACCTTTTTGTATTATAACTTAGTTGCAAACAAGCTAGTTTTGAATCCACCTTGTTCATGTTTTTCCTTGATATAATGGGACCCTTATTAAGCATTTTCTTAGTTAGTTAATATAGCTTTATTTGTTTTAATATGCTTGTCCAGTTAGCAGCAATGATTTTGTTCTGCTGGAATGGTCAAAAAGCTTTGTTAGTGTTCTATGTTTGCCCACATCCAAAATGGCCCACAGGCTTTGGTATCTTCCTTTGCCTTAGATCGGCCACTGAGTCGCTCTGTTGCTGAGTCATCAGGTTCTGATTTTTGGCGCGAAATGGCCCACAGGTAAGAGGGTTATATAATGGATGTTATCACATTGTTTCTCCTGAAAAAAACGCTGCGACGTTCGAAATGATTGGATGGGTCTTTTGCACATTAAAGTTCCCTTTTAATCATTTTTTTGTTCTGGTTTTTTCCTGCTCCGTTTGTGTGGTGCGCTTTTTGGTCTCCTTTCCCTGTATTGCATTGAGTTATAGCTGCACAGCTTGCATGCCTGCTCTGCCCTACCAGGATGTGAGTATTTGCATATTTTTCAGGGGAACCTGCCAATGAGACATATGGTGAGTGGGTTGCACCACACACCACCTGTCTTCAGGAGGATAGTACCCATTATATGACACAATAGGTACTATATCAATTGTTAGTACCCTGGTACAGTGGTCTGGCTTATTATCATTTTGAGATATACCTGCATTTGAGCGCTTCAGCTATTTTCCATATTAATGAAATCCTGAAAGACTGCCGGGGCGGTATAGAGGCCGAAAGGCATAACTAGATACTCGTAGTGTCCGCTGCAGGTGTTGAAGGCGGTCTTCCACTCGTCACCCTCCCGGATACGAATCAAGTTGTATGCCCCTCGGAGATCTAGTTTGGTAAATATCTTCACCCCCTGGTGTCTATCGAACAGTTCGGAGATGAGGGGAAGAGGGTAGCGATTCTTGATCATGATACGATTGAGACCCCGGTAATCAATACAGGGTCTAAGTGTCCCATTCTTCTTCTTCACGAAAAAGAACTCGGCTCCAGTGGGTGAAGAAGAATTACGAATGAATCCCTTTTTGAGGTTCTCTTGGATGTAAGCATCCATAGCTTCGGTCTCTGGTAGGGACAGCGGATAGGATTTAGATTTGGGGAATGTAGCGCCTGGAACAAGGTCAATAGGACAATCATAAGATCTATGAGGGGGTAGAAGTTCGGACTTTGTCGTGCTAAAAACGTCCAAGAAATCGGAGTAGACCTTCTTCAAGATTCAAGTAGGAGAGGTAGAAGGCTAAATCCCTGTGAGCAACGTGGAAGGAATGATAACCAGTATAGGACGTGTGTCCACGCTTGATCTCCATTGCATCGGTGTACGAGATCTCCAATCAAGGCAGACCCAGGGTGACCTGGGTTCCGGGGGAGTGGATTACATCGAAGGTTAGGGTTTCAGTATGCCCGTCCGTGGAAGATAGGATGAGAGGGAGATTAAAGAGGGATGTAACGGTCATCCATCAATACCTTCTAATCCGATAGGAACTTCTTTACTGATGAGCGGAATGTTGTTTAGGATGGCAAAGGCTTGATCCACAAAGTTTCTGCCGGCACCAGAATCGATGAAGGCGGCCGAAGATACATGGAAGGTGGGTCCCTTAAGGGAAACAGGAATCAGAAGCTTCCGGAGAAGCTCTTCTTTAGGGAGGGGTCGTGGAAAAAAAGATCCCAGGGAAAGCCCCACTGGGTGTGCTAGTTTCCCGGACACAGAGGACAGAAGCATACCAGATGTTCTGGAGACCCACAGTAATAGCATAAAACTTTGTTCCGACGGTTGTCCCTTGCAGATGTACGGGTCTGTTGAGTATTTACCTGCATTGGTTCAGGAGGTTCCAGGGCTGGCAATGGAGTTGAAGGGGGTCTTGAGGTCGAAGGAGGATGAGGGTATGAGGCGACGAATGGCAGGAACTGGGGCTGTTGACGTTCGGAGCGTAGTTCCTGGAGGTGCTGGTCCATGCGGATGGCTTATGTGATAAGCTCCTCCAATACTTTGGGCCTGGGGTGCACAGCGAGTTCGTCTTTCATCGGATCAGCTAGTCCTTGCCAGAAGACGGCGACGAGTGCTTCCTGGTTCCAGCGTGTCTCTGCCGCTATGGTCCAAAATTCCAGAGCGTATTTGGCTACGGATCTACGACCCTGTGACATATGGAGAAGAGAAGAAGCTGTAGTATCGGGGTGAGCGGGGTATCAATGACTTGTTGGAACTCCTGCTTAAAGCGGAGGTAATCCTGGGTCAATTCGGGACATAACTCCCAGATCGGGGAGGCCCAGGCCAATGCATTCCCAGACAACAATGAATACACAAAGGCTACCTTTTTGCGTCCAGAAGAGAATTGAGTGGGGGCCATCTCAAACTATATATCACATTGGTTTAGGAACCCACGGCAAGCCTGGGGATCTCCAGTATAATACTTGGGAGTAGGAATCCTAGGTTCCGGTGCCGCAGCGCCTCCTGGGTCAAGTAGTACTGGAGGGGTTACCCTAGGCGGAGGTTCCCGGAGAGAAAGATCAGCCAACTGTTGAGATAAGATGGTTATTTGATCTGACATAGTTTGATGTTGTAGAATAAGGGCCGACAGTATTTGACCTAATTCTGTCTGGTCTGTGTCTGTTGGGCTCTGCATAATGTTACGCTTGTGCTGCTCGCAGACCAGACCCATCCCCTGCACTGAGGTGTGATGTATAGAGACATGCACCCGCAGTGAGAGAGCGTGTCCGGAGTGTGGTTGTAGCGTAGCCGGCCAGGAAGTAAAGGTATTGTGAGATAGGTACCTGCCAGATCCGGGGTAGTAGAAGTGCCGCAGTGGGTTCCAAAGCCGAGGATCATGGATAAGAGATGTCCGGGTGGTCATGGCACTAAAGCCGAATCCGAGGGTCTTAGAGGTACACGTAGTGAGGAGGAAGCCGAGTTCGAGAGCCAGAGAGAGTAGTCAGCCTAGGTCAGAACCTGAAGAAAGTACACAAGGAAAGCAAGGCACAGAAACACAACTTCTGTGAATGACTATGCATAGCAATGAACTAACGGAAGGACTGGGGTTATAAAGGTAGGTGATCCAATGGAAGCAGGGGGCAGAGCAGGGGTGTGCCGTGGAGCACTCTGCGGTTGGACGGCATTGGATCCGTATCTGGAGAACAGCAGTGCCGAGGGGTATGAGTGCGAATGCCAGGGGGCATGGCCGAGGACCGAGAGCATTGAATAAATTAAATCCAGAGACACGCGCTCTGTAAGCACTGGTTGAGCGCGTCTCGGCAAGATGGCGGCCTCTGTACTGTACTTCCTTACATCTTTCACAATCAGACGCCACTGAATACCTGCTGACCTGAACAGCATTTGATAAATGAGATTTAGATGTCTATATAGAGCACCTTGAGAAAGTCCTAATGGATGAAACGCGTTGGTGCGTGGTCCTATTTTTGTGTTTAACTGACCATTAAAGATTCATGTATATTTTACCCCTGTCTGGATTTGCCCTCATTACCTGCGCTTGCTGACGCTTCCGCTGTGAGCTGTGCCCCTCTTCTCTTTGCCATTTTGGATCTACCTTCTGAGGGCTGCACGCTGGAGAATCCTTTCACCTGGATACCACTTCAGGAAGGTAAAGGGCAGTAGCGCCTTCTTCACACATCCACCATTCGTATCCACTGAAGGCAGCACGCGGACACCGGAGGAGAGGCGTGAGAAGGACCCAGACCGGAGTGGAGAATAAAGGTAAGAGATTTCAATCTTTTTTGCCTCTCCATACACTCCGGTCACCCTAGGGCCCATTATTTGCTCCCTCACACCCAGTGACACGGCGGATTGACACCAGTGGTGCCTGCTGTTAAGCTGAAGCGCAGGACAGTTACTTTCTACCAGGTAAAGAGCATAGCCCATCATTTCTTACCTTCCATTGCTGGACTGTTCTGTGTCATTACCCCAGGGGTGAATTTATGCTTACTGGAGACGTAATTTGGGGTAGCTGTGTGGGCACCAACAAGTCCCTGTTTTTCACCTGTGAGGTTAATTTATCCACATCTACATACATTGTTCCTGGACATTGGATTCATTTATTGGGAGAATTGGAGTCTGCTGAGGTGATGCACCAATATACCACAGAGCCTATGTCTATATAGAGCAGCCATAATCTATTGTAGAGTGTCACACTTACCTTTGTCGGCTGCTCACATAGCCACTTCACTATGGGGATTTTTAATGTATGAATGCAGTGCTTTGTATTGTTCATGTGAATACAGTTGTTTCATCTACTTGGCTGTGTGCTGTCTCTCCTTTCCGGATCACCATCTGTTTTTTTTTTTTGTTTACAGTGTGCCTTCTGCCCTTGTTTTATATATATATATATATAAACAGAAAAAGAGAGAGAGCGCACGCCCCATAGCATAATACTGCGTGATTTATTATAAAATAGGGGAAGGGATGGAGGGGGGGGGGGAATCGCACTCACAAGATTAAAAGGCAGTTTGTGAATTATATCACCACCATCCGGTACTGCTGGGCGAAATCACTTCCAGATAGCTGATCAGGATCACCGCCGACCGGATAAGGACGCCGTTACACCGTCTGTATGCTGTTCAAATTCAGCTCTCCACTCCGAATGGCCGCTGTATTCTTCCCGCGCTGGGTATGGCCTCGTGCGCGTGCGCAGCGTCTTCGTGACGTGATCGCGCTTCTCAGTATCCCTGACGCTTTTCGTCACCAATCGGCGACTTTCTCAAAGGGCTGATGATTCATGGGTAAGAGTCCTGCCCTTTTATACAGCCAGTCCAATGATTAATGATCAATCGCAAAGTGATACTTAACCCTTGATTTGCTATTAGGGTGCTGCTCATATGAATGGATACTACAGATGACTGACAGCAAAAGAGGCAGATATATAACCATAATATATGGAGATAAACACTTGATGTGGGAGGATCTAAATAACTTGATTCATGTACAAAGCACATAAAATGACATAATTAAAACTACATTACACTCTAAAAATAAAAATAGATGTAATTCATATGTTGGGATAAGTTAACTGACAATCAAAATTCATCTAGCACTAATAAAAATAACCTTATTGGTCAAATAGTTACTATATGTAATGACAAGATGAAATAACAATATATTCCCTATAAAAAACACATGGGATAAAGTTAGACATTGAATTATACTAATAGACACATACATAGTTACTAGTAGTAAACAATGTGTTATTTCCATCAAGGAACAAGAGTCCAAGGGGTTAAATGGGAGAGAGAAAGAGTTGTAAGGAATGGTGTATGAGTACTACGTAAACTCGTATATTAGTTTATGTAGTAAATACTAATGATTATTATATTTTATTATATTGCTCCGGGAAGTGTCCACCTATACTTTATATATGTGTGTATTATTTAATAATTACTGTGTGTGCTACTAATAACTAAATGTGAATAATTTGATTAAATCAATAAAATATTTTATGATTTTTATACTACGAATAATAGCACTACAGTTCATTTATCACAGACGCAATTTTAAGTAATTTTTGGCGCCACAAATTGTGTTTTTTATTATAAAAAACTATGTTCATGAGCTTACACTGGAATTCAAGTGATGGAATACAAAACAAATGGCAAAAAACTACAAATCGTGACTAACATACAGGGAAGGGCACATTTGTTTCACAGTGTGCTTCTCCCCTTGTTTTATAATATATATATATATATATTAGTATGAATTAACCTGTATACTATAATATGATATATTATATATATTAAATACTACTCTAGGTAAATGAACCTTAACACTGGGAATCAGTGATGGAATTAAAAACAGTGGCAAAATCTCACACCTGCGAATAAAATATACAGGGGAAGGGAACATGGAAAAATGCAACAATGCAGTAAAGAGGTATATTTTACAAAAAACAGCTAAGTTTCAAGTCCTCGTTTAATCAAAAAGGAGACATGGTCCTTAATTCGTAAATCAATCTTGCCTCCTGTTGCAGAAGCAGCTTGCTCCTATCCCCTCCACGTGGTGGTGGCTGTACTTGGAGGATAGGCATAGTCGCCAGGGAACGCCTCATTTGTTTAAAGTGTCTTGCGACAGGCAGATATTTGAGTTCAGTGTTGTCATCAGTACTCATAAGTGCCTTCCGGATGGTGGAGCGATGTATCGCGATCCGTTCCTTTAACATGCGTGAAGTTTTTCCAATATAGAGGAGACCGGAGGGGCATTTAATCAGATAGACGACAAAGCGAGATTCGCAATTGAGAAAGTGCTTAATTCTAATGCGAGCCCCACTGTGTGGATGTGTATAACTGGACCCAACCTACATAAAACTCCAGTTAGTGCATCCATGGCACTGATATGACCCAGGTTTTCTACCGAGCCAAGACTTAGCAGGTGCATATTTATCAACTGGATCTCGTAAGCATATCACCCAGGTTGCAGCCACTTCTATAGCAGTGTAAGGGGGGGTCTTTACAGATTTTTCCAATTTGGCTGTCATTAGACAGGATTTGTCAGTTTTTGTGGATGCTACGTTTGATGCGTCCAGATGCAGTGGAAAAGGTGCTGACAAAATGGCAATGTTCCTGTGCAGGTTCTTTGACATGTGGCTTTAGTAGTTCCGCTCTGTCAATCCGTCTCACTTTCCTGAGTGCATCATCTATATCACTGGAGCCATAGCCCCTATCACGAAAGCGCTGTGCCATATCCATAAGTGCTTGTTCAACCTCCTGTGGGTTACTAATTACTCTCTTAACACTCAGCAGTTGGGAAAAAGGAAGTAATTTCTTAAGCGGCACCGGATGGTGACTAGTGGCGTACAGAAGCGTGTTTCTATCTGTATCCATATGGTAAAGCCTAGTGGCAAGGCCTCCATTGATCTTATAGATGTGGTATCTATAAATTAAATTTCCTTGTTGCTAAATTGTGCAGAAAAACGAATTGTAGACGGAATCTTATTCAGATATTCGATAAACTCCAAGAGCGCAGACTCTGGTCCTTCCCACACAATGAAAATATCATCTATATACCGTAGATATTTTTTGATATAGTGTACATAAGGAGCATCATGTAAGATATGAGTATGCTCATAGATGTCCATGAACAAATTTGCATAGGCGGGCGCCATATTAGACCCCATTGCGGTGCCACTGAGCTGCAAATAGACACTCTTCTCGAATCTGAATTTTTTTTTGTTTAGGATGACTTCCATAAACAACAATAGAAACTCAACAGGTGACCCATATGTGTTAAATGGGCATTACATTTTCACTCTTATAGCTTCCAAACCCTCCTTGTGGGGGATATGGTGTACAAACTACCAACATCAAGGGTTACCAGAATACAATCCATCTTTTCCAATTTGATTTTTCCAATCTGCAAAATGAAATCCGTTGTGTCCTTTGCATAAGTGCTCATACCAATGACCATCGGCTAAAGATAAAAGTCAACAAACTGTGAAAGTGGATGGCATAAAGACCCTCTTGCAGAAATAATGGGTCTTCCAGGTGGCTTTGAGGTGGACTTATGTATTTTCGGTAAGGAATAAAGAATTGGCATTCTGGGAAAGGGTTGTAAAATAAATTTTCCCATCTCTTCTGATATCCAAATGTTTGTGATCAACATTTGCACAATAGAGTCAACCTCTTTCTTATATTCCGCTGTTGGATACCCTGGAAGCGTCTGTAAGTCGTCTCGTTGGCCAACTGGTCTTCAATCTCCTTTTTGTAGTCCGCATATTTAAGCAACACGATGCCACCTCCTTTATCCGCGACGTGGACAATGAAATCCTTAGCCTTCCTCAATGTGTCAATCGTAAGCTTTTCCTCTCGTGTGATGTTATAAAAACTGATTTTGTTGTTCCTACTGTAGCATTGCTGCTGGTTTCCTTATTGAGAACATTCATAAAGGCTGCAATGCTATGGTTATTAGTCTGTGGATCAAAATTACTGCTGGTCTTAAAAATTCTGGTGTCAGACAACCCGCTGTGATGAGTTTGCTTACTAAAAAAGACCTTAAGTCTCAATTGGCGATGGAATTTATACATATCCACTTCCCAGTTGAAACTATTTTGAATATTGGTTGGTACAAAACTGAGACCTTTCTGGAGAACACTAAGCTGAGCAGTGGTAAGAGTAAGGTCTGTAAGGTTATATATTACCAGCAGGCTTGTGTCCCCACGATCCTCTGCCTTTCTTGTTTTCGCGTTCTGGATAGCGCCGATTTTCATCAACCCCTCCTGGTTGGTCCCTTACACCTGTATCGGGGTGTGGTGGCTTGGCGTGACCACTGTTGGCTGGGCCTAAAAGATCCAGAGCCTTCAGTGTTATATGAGAGGTCAGTGTCACTCGTGGGAAATCCAGACCTGTGGGACGGTTGAGGTTTCCTTGCACGTGATATGTTCCGTCTCTGTCCCCCCCACCCAGCGTTCGGTTCCCCAAGGCCAAGTAACCAGCGGTAGACCTTTCGTTCTTTGTAATCAGTAGTAACAAGGCGAAGCTTTTCTTTCTTTGATAAGGTTATCCCTGTAGCTGTCTATTGTAGTCTGAATTTTATCAGTCCAGTTTCTACTAGAATCAGCAGTGAGTGTATCACCTTGCTTCCCATTGATTGAATCTATTTCCTTTTTGATTTTTGCAATTTCCTTACTGGACTGCTCAATGACCAGTATCATAAGGTCACTGGAACATTTATTAAGAATGACAATCCATTTCTTAAAAAAGTCTGGATCATTGCGTCCAATAGTTGGCTGGTTTCTAATTTGAAAACCACTGGGAAGTAGCTTTTCTTTGTGATAGTATGATAATGTCACTCCGTGGAGAAAGAAATCAACTTTCCTTTTAAGTTTTATAAGTTCATTATAGATGTCTACTGACTTATCCGGTCCTAATACCGATGAAAAAGATTCCATGTAACGAATATTGGCAATCTCTGCATCACTATAACTAGCAGTGTCTGATAAGGTGGTAAAGATCCCTGCAAAGTCTGCACATTCTTCCATTGAAAAAAGGTCTCAAATCCAATCGTATGTAGTCACTAGTAGCTAAAAAGTAGAAAAAAAAAACAAAAGAACCAGCTAAGGTCAGGGTAATCAAAGAATATATGAGAGGTGCAAAAACTCTTAAAAAACAACCGCCATTGGTATGGCAGTTTGCACTCACGTTTTTGGTGAAAGCAGATGCTTGTCCCATAGCATAGGAATATGTATGCAGTAACCAGGGGGATCCTGATGACAGAAAAAAGAACGGCACACCGCACGTATACAAAAAGAAGTGTATTTAAGAACACCAGGCAGCCAACGTTTCGGTCCATGTAGAGGGACCTTTCTCAGGGCAGTGCACAAGTGACTATGTGAATGCAATGTTCACATAAAAGGTATCTTGAAGGAGCCTCGAATGCCCAGCCCGTAGATGGATTATGGGGACACAACCAACTCACTGCGATCACACTGGGCAGATGGCGTCTCTCATAGCATAGACAGCTTGTGCTAGTTGGTCGATTTCACAGCCCAGGCTTAACCGCGGGGTCCTCCGCCAGACAACAGGCAACAGGCAATCAATAGGCTCCTAAAAAGTTCAATGGAAGTCTCTCCAATAGTGACGCGGAAGTACCGCGAGATTCTAGTGACATCAGCCCTACGCGTTTCGTCTGCGACTGCGAACTTTGTCAGGGGCCCATAATCCATCTACCGGCTGGGCATTCAAGATACCTTTTATGTGAACATTGCATATTTTTTCTTGTAAGTGTGCATTGCCTACCACCTATTTTTTATAATAAAATATTCATCTTCCTACTGTGAAAATAATGCACTAGGGGGTGCGCTTTTTCTTTTCTTTTTCATTTCAGTTGTGGAAGTGATTCCTCCCTTGGATTCGGCTGCCCCCCGCTACAACAATTGGTTATTAGCTTCTCCCTGGCTTGAAGCTTGGAATATTACCTGGACTATCAAGTTTGCTTAATTGTTCTAATTTATTTATATACAGTTAGGTCCGGAAATAATTGGACACTGACACAATTTTCATAATTTTTACTCTGCACGTCACCACAATGGATTTGAAATGAAACAACCAAGATGCAATAGAAGTGCAGACTTTCAGCTTTAATTCAAGAGGTTGAACAAAAATATCGTATGAAACATTTAAGAATTGCAAAAATTTTCATACACAGTCCCCTTATTTCAGGGGCTCAAATGTAATTGGACAAATTAACACAATCATAAATAAAATGTTCATTTTTAATATTTTGTCGAGAATTCTTTGCAGGCAATGACTGCTTGAAGTCTGGAACGCATGGACATCACCAAACGCTGGGTTTCCTCCTTTGTGATGCTTTGCCAGGCCTTTACTTTAGCTGTCTTCAGTTGTTGTTTGTTCGTGGGTCTTTCTGCCTTAAGTTTTGTCTTCAGCAAGTGAAATGCATGCTTGATCGGGTTGAGATCAGGTGATTGACTCGGCCATTGCAAAATAATCCACTTCTTTGCCTTAAAAAACCCTTGGGTTGCTTTCGCAGTATGTTTTGGGTCATTGTCCATCTGTAAAGTAAAGCGCCATCCAATCAACTTCGCTGAATTTGGCTGAATCTGAGCAGACAATATATCCCTATACACTTCAGAATTCATCTGGCTGCTTCTGTCTTTTGTCACAACATCAATGAACACTAGTGACCCAGTGCCATTTTAAGCCATGCATGCCCATGCCATCACACTGCCTCCACCGTGTTTTAAAGATGATGTGGTATGCTTCGGATCATGAGCCGTTCCAAGCCTTCTCCATACTTTTTTCTTCTCATCATTCTGGTACAGGTTGATCTTAGTTTCATCTGTCCAAATAATGCTCTTACAGAACTAGGCTGGCTTTTTTAGATATTGTTTGGCAAAGTCTAATCTGGCCTTTCTATTCTTGAGGTTTATGAATGGTTTGCACCTTGTGGTGAACCCTCTATATTTGCTCTTGTGAAGTCTTCTCTTTATGGTAGACTTGGATAATGATATGCCTACCTCCTGGAGAGTGTTCTTCACTTGGCTTTATGTTGTGAAGGGGTTTTTCTTTACCATGGAAAGGATCCTATGATCACCCACCACTGTTATCTTCCACGGACGGCCAGGGCTTTTTGTGTTGCAGAGCTCACCAGTGTGTTCTTTTTTCTCAGAATGTACCAAACTGTTGATTTGGCTACTCCTAATGTTCCTGCTATCTCTCTGATGGATTTTCTTTTTTTTGCAGCCTAAGGATGCCCTGTTTCACTTGCATTGAGAGCTCCTTTGACCGTATGTTGTGGGTTCACAGCAACAGCTTCCAAATGCGAATGCCACACCTGGAATCAACTCCAGACCTTTTACCTGCTTAATTGATAATGAAATAACGAAGGAATAGCCCACACGTGTCCATGAAACAGCTTTTGAGTCAATTGTCCAATTACTTTTGGTCCCTTGAAAAAGAGGGAGCTACATATTAAAGAGATGTAATTCCTAAACCCTTCCTCCAATTTGGATGTGAATACCTTCAAATTAAAGATGATAGACTGCACTTTAAGCCCATATTCATTATTTAACTGTAACTTAAATTTATTTTGATACACAACCGAAATAAAAAAAATTGTATCCGTGTCCAATTATTTCCGGACCTAACTGTATATTATTTTTTTCTGGGTCTTATTCATATTCTCATGTTTAAGGGTTGAGGACATCTTGTATATATATATTGGAGAAACAAGAGAAAAAGCGCCCAATCCATGTGTAAAATCTGGTAACAAAATTTTAATGAAAAATCACAAGACAAATGCACACTCACAATTTGTTAAAGCAAAATAAGCATTGTATGGGTAAACCCATGCGCCAACAAGTAGCTGCTCGCCGAATGTTTGCTTCAGTACATCAGACCTCACTGCTATCGGTGCATCACAGTCAGATGTCCCTCTGGAAATTCAGGTATACAGTCTTTTGTTCCAGCATGAGATGCTGTGTGTGGCTCAGGGAACATCCTCCTTCTCCTGGCAGCAGACGCACGAGCTATTCCACCAAAACGTAGCTCCTTGAAACCACGTGCCCTACGCGTTTCTTCCGATTGACGGATTTCATCAGGGGATAATGTGCATTCTTATTGGGCTACTATTTAAAGGAAATTCCATCCAATTGCAAAATTCAAGTAAAATACACCCAATAATGCCCTAAAATGGGTCATCTGTGCTAACCATATTGAGTTGTAATTGAACTACTTTATACATATTATCTAATGACTATATAAAACACAATGATATAGATAGGATGAAATATAATCAGAATACAGACATACATAGATTTCACATTTGTAAGCATGTAACTGCAAATGTATATTAAAAATGAACGTTTACATCATCAACTTGTTTTTTAGAAGTTGCTATCTACTTATTGAAATTGGTATCCTATCATTAATTGGGTAATGATAATAGAATAATTGCAAGTCACATTCTGATTGAGCAACCTTTTTTTGAATGTATAAATCCCTGGGATTAATAAAATACGAGCACTGAAATCATTATTACAATTTGTAATGTTTTACTCCTTCATTTAGATTCACTATATATTGATATTACTTACTCCTTAGATATGGCTTTTTTGGGGGGAGATGGTATAGATATAATAGAACATAACACTAAAGTTGATGTACTAATGAAATGAAAAGGAAAAACAATAAAAAATACACAAACTATCCTTTTTGCCATGATATCATCAATAATTGACAATGAAAATAAAAAAATTAAAAATGATAATAAAAGATAACTAATATCTACAATAACAGACATATTTACATCATTTGACTTCAACTACACACACTGATGTAATATACAATTGATGAGATACATTATTTTTCCTGTGTTTTGGCTACAGTTAACTACATGTAATTAACTATTCCTTGCCAGTACTCATATACTCATGAGACATCAAGTTTTTTGTCGGCTCAACGAAATTCAAGTATCATATTTGTATAGGGATCGCCCACTAGGAAACTAAAAAGAAACTAGCATCAGATAAATCTATTTATTAAGTTTACTAATACTTTTAATGTATATTAAATTGAGCATCTTTTGTGTATCTATTCTCATCTGCTCAGTAACTATAACTAATTTTAATTATATATTTTATGTATAGTATTGTACCAATGGAAGTGTAAATCAATAAATTTTCTAGTGTAATAGTTAATATAATATAGTAAAAACTGCTTGCATTATCCTATATTTTATGGTCAAATAAGAATTGGTTATTAATGTACATGCATGTGACCTAACTACCTGCTCTTTTATATAAATTTGTGTTCTATTGGCCGTTCATACTGATGATCTCATTTCATCTGGCTGATGTGATTCATTTGCATGATCATGACTTATGGATTTAAATAATTCCCCTTGTGAAAAAATGGTAAAAATGTCTTCCTTGGGATCTTGAACTCTGTGTCAGTGAAGGTCTAAGATTGTCACTAACACCATTTTAAAAAGTCGCGCCAATGCTACCCTTCACACGTAAAGTAACATTACACGAAAATATGGTGTGGACACATATCCCCTCAATGCGGCCAGTTGTTCTATAGAGTCAGGATAAATTGTTATCTTGACTTCTGCTACTGGCCCGGTGATTTGTTGGTTAAAATGTTTCTATCAAAGTACACTTCCACATTCATACATGAAACTTTCAGACAGGGTTCCGGTGCCTCACATTGGCGCCTCCCTGCTGGTAAACACTTAGGAACAAATCAAATAAAAAAAATATCATGATTTCAAATCATTGAATTCTCTCCTCTCTTAATACAAACTATATATGCTGCACGGTATCATATCCATTCTGAATCGACATTGGTATAATTTTGAGAGACCTATTTATGTATACCAATCATACCACCCAAAATACCTGTAGTTTTTAAAAAAATCTGAAATCAAAAACCAATTAGCACCAAAGTCCGTTTAAATAACAAATGTGGACATATTCTAACACAAGATATCTTTATAAATGGAAATTTTACTTGGGGCGCACAAGATTTGACATGTAGGACCATTTAAACAAATAGATCAAGCTCACATCACACTTCATCAAACAGTTCCATACTCGTGAAGGGTCATGGTAGATTGCCTATCAACATTATGTTTTATCACACACTGCCCCTGTGGCTATCAATATCTAGGCCGACAAACAGGTGCTTTGATACGCGTGTTTCCTAGAACTATGGCGTATACTTATATGCATTATGCATGAACCCTCACAGTCTTTCAAATCACTTCACTTGAAAACATAACAGGATCCTCTTCACATCTCCTTTCAGTTTATAAACATATTCCTCAATATTTTAGTAAGTGGTGAAGCAGATCACAAAATTAAACACAAGAGACTTATTGGATCTACGTATTAATCTTGAGTCCACAGGTCTCATGATTGCATTGATACCCAAGCACCATAGTGTAAGCGCGTCCCATAGCTACACCAACTTATGTGAGGACGGAGGTCTGGGTTGAACATGTTCTCCATGTTCCCCTTTGTTCCTTTATGGGACTGGTTGCTAACAAAGTGGGTGGGAGTTTTCTTGGCTATTCTGATATAATCCACGATTTATATCCCCGAGTTAGTTGGGTCACCTGCATACATTACACAAACATTTTTTCTTTTCATCATAATATATTAATAAACTTCAAGCCCCATTTTTTTCACTCTATATACTATTCATTCACGTTCAGATCAATAATTTATTTCTACATTCCACATGTGTACATGCATACCACTAAACATTATATTAATAATATTATCTGTTACGAGCAATGATATTAGATCTCACACATTGTTCATCTTATTATCCTGTTAAAAGATTATGTAATTAATAATATACTATCTGGAATTGCTTATTTTATGGCTTTTTTATTTCTTTTCTTGGGCGATCCCTCTTACCATTAATGAATCTTTGAATGTTTCTTGAGCGAAAACTTTATATATGTCGGTTTCATATGATCTAGTGTACTCATGCTTTTATTTAATACATGTTATAACCCATTATCCCACAAGCTCACGGAAATCTATGTTAATCATCCAAATTGGTCAATTCAAAAATCTAATGAATATTCCATTTAATTGTCTATGATTGCTCTTATAGCTATACTGTGGCATGTCCGCTTCTAATTTCTTTATGAAGTCAAGATTTTAAAATTCATCATTGTATCCTTTCTTAGTCATCAGATCACAAGATCATCCATGTTAACTATTACATCATGATCTAACATGTCTTCTAATAATTTTTTTCATCCTAAGGCTATATTCCATCATGGTTTTAGTTTAGTTCAAATTCATGTACAATGTTGTCGTTACTTTACTATATCATATACGATTATTCTTTTTTATTCTATTTTTTATTATTTTTTATTTTCATTTTTCATTTATTATGATAATCATGTCAAAAAGAATATTTGTGTATATTTTTATTGTTTTTCCTTTTCTCATTTTCATTTAGTAATCAACTTTTGATCAATATACAATTACTTTTCCAAGTAAATTTTATTAAGATACAAGCTATTTAACACAGTGTTTACATGGTTAATTTTATTATTTGAAAACAATCATCCTATATCTCAATCATATATTTATTTCATTATATCTATACTATCCCCCAAAAAAGCCTATATCATAATGATGTAATAATATCACTATATATGCATCTAAATTAAGAGTAAACATTTACCAACATTGTAATAATGATTTTCTATGTCTCTGTCATTTTATTAATTCCAGATTATACATTCAAAAAATTGTTGCTTCACAATCATGTGACTGCAATTATCTATTATTCATTTACCAATTAATATAGGATAACAATTTAATATAAATATAGCAACTTCTAAAAACAAGTTGATAACGTTATTTTTAATATACATTTGCAGTTACATGCTTACAAATGTGAAATCTATGTATGTCTGTATTTTGATTATATTTCATCCTATCTATATCATTGTGTTTTATATAGTCATTAGTTAATATGTATAAAGTAGTTCAATTACAACTCAATATGGTTAGCACAGATGACCCATTTTAGGGCATTATTGGGTGTATTTTACTTGAATTTTGCAATTGGATGGAATTTCCTTTAAATAGTAGCCCAATAAGAATGCACGTTATCCCCTGATGAAATCCGTCAATCGGAGGAAACGCGTAGGGCACGTGGTTTCAAGGAGCTACGTTCTGGTGGAATAGCTCGTGCGTCTGCTGCCAGGAGAAGGAGGACGTTCCCTGAGCCACACACTGCATCTCATGCTGGAACAAAAGACTGTATACCTGAATTTCCGGAGGGACATCTGACTGTGATGCCCCGTTGGCAGTGAGGTCTGATGTACTGAAGCAAACATGCGGTGAGCAGATACTAGTTGGTGCATGGGTTTACCCATACAATGCTTATTTTGCATTGACAAATTGTGAGTGTGCATTTGTCTTGTGATTTTTTATTAAAATTTTGTTACCAGATTTTACACAGGGATCGGGTGCTTTTTCTCTTGTTTCTCCAATAGAATTTGCTGGGAGGTAGCTGACCCCAAAGAAGAAGCAGCCCGGACGTTGTAATCTCCATACAAAATCATCAATTTTTTTTTTGTGGAAAACACATATATTTTTTCAGTTTATTTTGCACACGGTTTTTTGATATATTGTTTTTTTTACAACATTTTCATTTTTTGGATAATACATTTCACCCAATTATTATATATTTCGACAATCATATATTTCAGTGTTTTTTGCAATAATAAATAGTTCATCATTTATCATTTTTATTCAATATATTTTTTAACACACAACAATTACACATACTGTATACAGGTAAACCCCGTTATAACGCGACCCGTTATAACGTGAATCGGTTATAACGCGGCTCCCGTTTAAAAAAAAAAAAAAACTCTCTCACTGCACACACTCTCACTGCACCCCCCCCCACTGCACACCCCCACTGCACACTCCCCCACTGCACACTCCCCCACTGCACACTCCCCCACTGCACACACTCTCACTGCACCCCCCCCCACTGCACACCCCCACTGCACACTCCCCCACTGCACACTCCCCCACTGCACACTCCCCCACTGCACACTCCCCCACTGCACACTCCCCCACTGCACACACTCCCACTGCACACACTCCCACTGCACACACTCCCCCACTGCACACACTCCAACTGCACACACTCCCACTGCACACACTCCCACTACACACACTCGACACTCCCAGCACACACACTCACTGCACACACTCTCACTGCACACACTCTCACTGCACACACTCTCACTGCACACACTCTCACTGCACACACTCTCACTGCACACACTCTCACTGCACACACTCTGCTCACAGCACACTGCACACACTCCCAGCACTCACTGCACACACTCCCACTGCACACTCCCACTGCACACCCCCACTGCACACCCCCACTGCACACCCCCACTGCACACACCCCCACTGCACACACCCCCACTGCACACACCCCTACTGCACACTCCCCCACTGCACACTCCCCCACTGCACACACTCCCACTGCACACACTCCCACTGCATACACTCCCACTGCACACTGCACACACCAGACACTCCCAGCACACACACTCACTGCACACACTCTCACAGCACACAGCTCTCACAATAAACTCACATGTCAGCAGCCCACCCCCCCTCACATGTCAGAACCAACCCCCCCTCACATGTCAGCAGCCCACCCCCCTCTCACATGTCAGCAGCCCACCCCCCCTCACATGTCAGCAGCCCACCCTGTCAGCAGCCCACCCCCCCCTCACATGTCAGCAGCCCACCCCCCCTCCATGTCGGTCCAGCAGCCCGACACCCCCAGCTCACATGTTCCAGGCAGCCCACCCCCACTCCACATGTCAGCGCCCACCCCCCCTTACCTGTCAGCAGCCCACCCCTCCCTCACGGCAGCAGCCCACCCCCCCTCACATGTCAGCAACCCACCCCCCCCAAATTGTCAGCAGCCCCACGACCCCCCATCACATGTCAGCCAGCCCACGCCCCCCTCACTGTCAGCAGCACACCCCCCCTCACATGTCAGCAGCCCCAACCCCCCCTTGAACATGTCAAGCAGCTTCATCACCCCCGAGAACAGTCAGCAGCCAGCACACTTTTGCCACCCCATGTCATCGCCCAACCCCGACCCTCCCTAACATGTCAGCAGCCCAACCCCCCATCACAGTAAGCAGGCCCATCCCCCCC